>JAAEAF010003518.1:97907-248704 GCA_011037195.1 Triatoma infestans
TGAATTTTTCCAGAAAATGTTTCAAATAAAAATGATAGATGCCGTGAATATAGTGCAGATACTTAGTTTAAAGAAAATTATTGGTGCGTTATCAAGAAAATCGGGTAAAACTAAAAAATCTGCAATCCAAATTCGCACTTCGGGTTATCCGTAATACATAATATTATTAAGATATATATATATATATGCAATTCCAAGCTAAAAAAAAAAAGTAAAATAAAATATTATTTGGAGTCTTGGTCTGACAGTGAAGACAAGCTTAAAAGCTAACTAAGTGCTCTGTACGTTTTTTATTTTTACAGTGGTTCTCTACTTGTGTTTTAACTTGATTTGTGTATCAGTTTTATTTTCTTCTTTTTTATCTGATTTTTTTTTATCGAAAAATTAAGAAAAAAAAAGGCTTATTCTCTTGTTCATGGTATTTATGTTTTCGTCAATTTGAACACTTATTGGAACTTACTCGGGTGGAAGGGATTATTTATATTTGACTTGGTTACTTTTTTACTTTTTATTATTTATATTTGGCAATGACTTGGTTACTCTACTCATGTCGCGCTTGGATAGTTTCTCCTCTGAGTTTAACTCAATTAAATCAGAAATTAAGGCTGAAATTAAAACAGAGGTCTCTTTAGTTCGCTCCGACGTAATGCCTCCATTACATCTTTTAAAGAGGAAATTAAAACTTCTTTGCAAGTTCTTAGCGCTAACATTCAGAAGGCTAATACTAAAATACTTAAACATCAATCTGAGGTAAAAAATATAAAACTACAAGTGAGCGAATTAAAAGGTGATAATGCATATTTACAACAATTAGCCCAATATAATGGCTTAAAGATTTTAAATGCAAATTATAATTCTAATGAGAATATTAACATCATTAAACAGATAGCTTCCTGTATTGGTTTTGATTTAAATCCAGAAATGATTGAGTCTGCATTTCGTGTTAATATCAAAAATGTTAATGCTGCACCTCCTATATATATATATAAGATTCTGAAATAACTCCGTCAAACTGAATTTTTTGAAGTTTTGGAAACACAACAAGAATCCCGTGAAGCTGGATGGTAGTGATACTAGGAATATATTAGTTTTCGAAAATATGTCACCCTACTTCAGAGATCTGTTTAAGAAGGCGAAAGAATACCAAGTAGCCGGTATAATACAATATGTTTGGTTTAAGAATGGTAGATTACTTGTTCGCGTAAACGACAACGCTCAATATATGTCAATCAAGGCAACAGCTGACCTCATAAAACTTTCAACCTGGTTGGACGAGAATCTATCTGATGATTTAGAAAATGAAGGGCCGGAAACTGATTCCTCATCCATTGACCTCAATTCAACTTCAAGAGAAAAGAGGCGAGAAAGAAAACTTCAAAGAAGAGGCAATCCAACCCGATCTGGTCCCATTGATACTTTTTACTACCCAAAATTCCAACTTCCGAAAAACGCAAGTAAAAATCCTTAACTCGTACTTAGATATTCTGTTTTGGAAGTGTAAAGGTTATAAGAATATTTCTGATATCGATTTATTATTTCACAAATTTTCAATAATAGGTTTAGGAGAAACATTTTTGTTCAATGATTACTCATTATCTCAGATTTATTCAAGTAATTATATTTATTTTTTCTCACCTCCTGTAAAATATAAGCTATTAGTAGACCCAGCGGCGGGTTATTATTACTTCTTAACAAAGAATTTTTTAGTGCCACATTATTACACAAATCCAAGCTCTGGATTATAGTGAAAATAATCTATATAAACTTTAACTTTGCTTTTATATTAGCGATAGCATACTTTAAACCAGTGTTGGATAATGAAGATGAGGTTTAATAAGGTTGTTAATAGCATTAGAAATAAGCATAATAATCTAATTTTCCTCATTGGAGGCGATTTTAATGCTCGTGTTTCGTCATTTAACTTTTGTGATGGTAGCATACTTTTATATTCCAATCTAGCGTCTTGTAGAACTAATAAAGATAAAATTTGTAATAAAAGAGGAACAGCATTGCTCAACTCAATGGAGAGTAATTGTTTTCTACTATTGAATGCAAGAACTCCGAGCGACGTTGATGGCAATTTTACCTACGTTTCTTCTAACGGCTCTAGTACAATAGATTTGTTTTGGTGCGATATTCCTCACTTAGATTCAATTCATGACTTTTCTGTCGAATTATTACCCTCTTTGTCTGATTATTTTCCGGTTAAAGTTTCTCTTATTTGTTCCTCACATTATCACGATATTACTATTAATAAAGTAACCCTCAGTCTAAAAGAGGAGTATTACACCGTTTTAAATGGTCACTAGAGAAACAACTTCACTTTACTGACGCAATGTTGAACTGTTCCTTAATGTCTACTAATTTCTATCTTAATTCTATTGATAACATTAAAAATAACTTAGTCAATGCTATTAGTGAGGTTGCCACAAATTTAGGTATGAATGTTCGCGTAAAATCAGCCCCGCGTAAATCCAACTACTGGTTTGATACTGAGTGTAAAATAACCAAAAAGAAATTAAAGGACATTTTGAGAAAGGCTAAATCATCTAATTTCGCGAATGAAGAAAGGCAAGCTTATATCACGTTCAAGAATAATTATAAACAACTCCTTAAATTTAAAAAGAAAGATAATAACGATTCTCTGATACAAGCCCTGGCCTGTGTTAAGAATAGTATTGGTTTCTGGAAAGTGTTAGCGTTTTTAGATCAGGCAATTCCCATAAGTTAGTTATTTCGCTCGACGAATGGCAAAATTACTTCCAATCTATCTTTCCAGTACGTACAACTATTAATACTTCTTACTTTGGCGTAGCTCACCCCTTACCTTGACTCACCAATAACCCTTGGCGAACTAACTTCGGTCCTTTCGAAATCGAAATCTGGTAAAGCTGCAGGTTTGGACGGTATCTCCTACGATTTTTATAAAAATCTTCCGGAAAATTGGTTGTTATATATTGCTTGCTTATTTAATAAAATTTAAATCTCTCCAGGGGGGGATGCTCAATCCTTTACTTTTCAATTTCTATATTTCTAATCTAGAAGAATATTTCAGAAACAAAAATAGCCATGGAATCCCAATTACTAATAATTGCAACATTCTTCTTCTCTCTTACGCCGATGACTTGATCATCTTTGCTGATCCTTTTAGCAACATTATAACTAAATTAAATATTTTATCCGAATATTGCACTTTGAACAAACTAAAGGTTAATTGCACTAAGACAAAAGTCATTAAATTCTTCAAAGACAGGCCAAAAAAAGATCCGAATATTTATTTTAATAGCTCAAAAATTGAAGCAGTTAAATTAAATTATCTAGCAATAAATAGCAGGAATTAAATTATCTAGGTGTTATGTTTGCCAGTTCAGGTTTGTATCCGAGTGCCGTGAAAGCTGCTACTTCTAAAGGTAATATTTCCGGTCCTGAATGTACTAAGCAAATCAAATTCGAACGGTCCTGAATGTACTAAGCAAATCAAATTCGAACTCCTTAGAGGTGCTAAAAAAAGTCAATCATTTTATCTTCTATGTGTTATGCAGTTCACATCTGGGGGGCTCAGATATTCCGACTTAATCGAATCTACCCACTTACAGTTTTTTAAAAGATGCTTCCACCTAAACAAATCTGTACCAGCTTGTATGATAAGGCTTGAGTACGACATTTCTCACGTTAAACTGATTATGCTAAAACTTACTTTAAACTGGGTTTTGGGATTGCTTTCAATGAGCGAAAATCGCTTTCCAAAACTATGTTTCGAAAGACTATTGTCTTTTTCTTCTGTTGATTTATAAAACAACTCTAAACATAACTGGGTATGTCAAGTTGTTTTATTTTTAAAAGAAATAAATGAAAACATATTGAGCATTTCTGATCCATTAATATTTAAAATCACTATAAACCGAGTTTTGTCTTCTTACCAGCAACACCTCTATAAATCTGTTCTAGAAAAGTTGTCCGAGAAGACTGTCTCAATTCTAAAACTAATTATTACTTAAAACATTTTATTTTTCAAATTAGCCTTTCAGGCAGGCATGTATTCAAATTTTCCGGTAAAGCTGGTAACACTTACTATTTGTATCCATCAAAATTATGTCCATTTTGTAAAAATATTGAAGAGGATTTTTATCATTTTTAATGTATTTGTCCTGTTTACAGCATTCTTCGTTCTAAATTTAAACAAACTCTTATACTTTTACCTATGTCAAGTTTCAGTTTTGTTTTTTCAGATGTTTTGCAAAATTCTGCAAAATTCTTTTGGCAAAGACTCTGCCAAAATTTTCCGGTAAAGCTGGTAACACTTACTATTTGTATCCATCAAAATTATGTCCATTTTGTAAAAATATTGAAGAGGATTTTTATCATTTTTAATGTATTTGTCCTGTTTACAGCATTCTTCGTTCTAAATTTAAACAAACTCTTATACTTTTACCTATGTCAAGTTTCAGTTTTGTTTTTTCAGATGTTTTGCAAAATTCTGCCTATAATCTTTATACTTATCACTATTTTGTTTTAAATTAAGATCATTTTTGTAACACTCAAGTTATTATTACTGTATATTTTTATCTATATTACCAGACTCCTTTGTATGGGGCAAGGCCCCGATGGCAAATAAATAAATAATAATATTATGTAGATAACAAAATCGTATAATGAATTAAAAGAGCACTTTAAAGGAAAACGCAATCACCCTCTTCCTCAAAACCGCTATTATTTGAATTTTCCCAGAAGAAGTTCAAATAAAACTTGTAGCTCATTAAATTTTTTGTTGATATTACAAGTTTAAAGAAACTCGTTGTAGCCATTTTCGAGAAAATATTACATCACAAAACTGGAAAATTGATTCAGTAAAAGGGCACTTCCGGTTGAACGATTTTTACGAAAGCTCTGGTCTTCTGTTAGCACTTTAACGAAATATTAACATTCTGCGATTTTTCAGGCAGTAAATGCACAACCTTACAGGGACCAATTGCTAAAAACCACGTTTTTTAACTCAGGAAACGTCAAAACGGATATTTCCGGTTCTCAAAATCGAAAATTTGACACAATTACAATACTTCCTTCTTACAAAGAGTAATAGAAAGTAAAATGATTTTACGTAGAAAAATGAGTCAAATTAGTTGTAGCTCTTTATATGTGTAGTTGTTATTCTTAATCTAAAGAAAATCGTTGGAGCCAATTTAGAGAAAATCGGCTCCAAATTCCAACAAATGAAGGGGCTTAAATGAAATATTTATTGCTGCACATGAACGTACATCGATGACCAACAGGAAAACTGGACAACACTTGTCCGTAAAAACGCACTTCCAATCATCCGATTTGCTTCAAACTCGGAATTTCAACACTATATTTAATTGTAATTAATATTATTTAGATGATAAAAATTGTGTAATAAACTGAAATAGCACTTTAGAGGAAATCCTCACCCCACCCCTACAAGATACTACACAAGAAAAAAAATCTGGTGTGAAACACTCACACACTCAATTCTCATAATTGTAATAGAACAATTTTATAGGTACATTAACTATTGAACTATTTAATGAAATTCGTCGAAAACTAAAAAAACTGTTCAGTAAAAGCGCACTTCCGGTTTACTAATTTCCTTGAAACTCGGAATTTTGGCCATCTATTTATTTCTAATTAATTCTGTTGGTTTGGTAGAATCAACTATGATAACACTTTAGAGAAAAACACAACCCCATCCCTCCTCTAAAAGTACCCTTAAATGAATTTTCACAGAGAAATGTTTTAAATAAAAGTTGTAGATCTTTGTATGTTTAGTTGATATTACAAGTTTGAAAAAAATCGTAGGAGCCATTTTTGAGAAAATTGCGAAAAAGTGAAAGATCAGTAAGTAAAGTGGTCCTTCCGGTTAAGGTATTTTGACACATAACTTACTGTCAGATCCCATGATACCTAAACGAAATATCCTTTCCGAAAATACTTTCCAACTTCAAGGATTCTTCGAGGTTACCAGCTAGGACCAATTTTTGGACAACATTAAAATCCTTGGAATCCATAGAAAAAATGCAGATATTTTATTCCTCTATAACTCCTCAACGGCATCTTGGACACTTTTAAACTTTATTCTTTAATCAATCACTCAGTTACATCCAAATATATTGTTTCAGATACATTACATGCTTCACCAACTGTTCCAGCACAAATTACGGGCTTTTTATCGAAAGATAAAATCGCAGGCTGGTTAATTATGTATTTTATTAGAAATATATTTACTATTAGTCGGATAAAGAATATATCTTATATTTCTGAAAAAAGACATTCGCCAGTAATTATTACAATAAATAATGAAAACTACGAACTGAATATTTGATACAGGTAAATTTGCAAGAATGGAGTTCTATTATCTCCTAATTCCATCAAATGAAGGGGCTTAAAAAGAAATATTTATTGCTGAACATGAACGTACATCGATGACCAGCAGATAGTGCTTTTATTAATTTCGAACAATACTTAAGTTAACCTTAATACTAAGTTAACCTTAAAGTCACAGATTCCCAACCATAAAATTATTATGGTTAATGTTGCTTGAAAAGCAGTATGGCTAGTAATAACCCTGTTCTAGTTATTGACGATTCAAGTTAGCTACTTTGGCTAAAGCTTGATCAGAACACTCTGAACTTAAAAAAGAAGAAGAAAAATAAAAGCTTTTGACAGAGATGAAGACGGTAAATTATTTCTTGAAAAGGATCGTTTGTAGTAATAAAATTCTTTGAGAGTTGTTTATGAGATTCCTCGTTCATAGTAGAAAGCATTTAAATACTTGTTCTCAGATTTTTTTGATATTGTGATTGCTTAATTTCTTGCAGATTTTTAATTTAAGAATGTTAAAGCCCTAAATTTGCCAGGTTTAAATACGATTTTTCCTAGTATTTTGGAGGGTGCTAGGCCAGCTTTTGGGTGAAGCTTGGTTCTTCAAAGTTGTAACCATTCGTCCTTAACTTATAATAGGCCGTGGGGAAAGGGAGGTATAAAAACTCGCTGAAGTGCGTATAACGCGGATGGGGCTGGTTTCAGCAAAACAGGATGTCTCCTCCAATACTTGTTGCTTGTTTGGTGAATTTCCTCAACAGAGGAAATTCAATATACCGTTTATTCATTCCATTACATCATCTAAAGAAATTTTCCGTTCACAAAAAAATTTGGAGTTATATGAGGGAGTAGAGTGAAGCGATGGAGCCTCTTGAATTTATGGAACTTTCTCGATTTCTTTGAACTGAGTTGCTTAGAAACGGTTATCACAGTCTTGATTTCATTGATATTGATGCTGAAATCCATAAGATGGTGAAGTGATGAATTCTCTCTACCGCCCGAAGAGAGAGAAAAGAAGAGATGAATTATTTACAATATCTTTTTGTTTTTAGGTAAATTGAAAGAAATTTATATTAATAACGTTTGAATAAAATCAAAGAAATATACATACATTAAAATTATTAAACTAAATTGTAAAATAATAAAACTTACAATAATATTTAAGTTTGATTAAAATAAAAACATATAATATTCAAGGCCAATAAGTTTTTTTTGTGCAAATAAAAAAAACATTAATTATATAGATGATATAAATAATAAATTATTCAATGCAATGGTTAATAAAAAATTTAATTACTAATTTATGAACTCACAATTTTTTTGTATTAAATATTGTCTAAGTACTCATACATACATAAATCTACATATATTATCTATAGTTCGTTTTAATATTTGATTGGTAGTTAATGAACCTTTAAACACAGCCAAAATCTATTTATTTGTTAGAATTCCAAACGTTTCAGCACTATACGTGCCATTTTCATTGGACCAATTTTTTTCTTTACATTACTGAAAAATTATTAAATATATAGTGCATAATACATGGTTATGATATACATATTACATTAGATCAAGTAGTCCGAAATTAATTACCTTTAATGCTCTAATGTAATATGTATATCATAACCATGTAATATGTACTATATAATAAAATAATTTTTCAGTAATGTAAAGAAAAAAATCTGGTGTGAAACACTCACACAACTTTCTCTTACTCCAGTTATCAAAATTATAATTGACAAATTTTATAGTTTGTGTACCAAATTTAATGAAATTTGTCGAAAAACTGAAAAAACTATTCAGTAAAAGCGCACTTCCGGTTTACTGATTTTCTTCACACCCGGAATTTTGGCCAACTATTTATTTCTAATTAATTTCATTTGGATGATAGAGTTGTATAATCAAGTATGATACCACTTCAGAGGAAGCTGCAACCCTACCCCTCTCCTAAAAGTGCCCTTAAATGAATTTTCCCAGAGAAATGTTTTATATAAAGGTTGTAGATCTTTGAATGTTTAGTTTATATGTGTAGTTTCAAGAAAATCGTCGGGGCCATTTTTGAGAAAATCGCGAAAAAGTGAAAAAATCATATTTAGTAAAGTGTTAAAACAAAAGCACTTCCGGTTTTCCGAGTTTTCTCAAACTCGGAATTTCAACAACATATTTAATTCTAATTAACATTATTTAAATGACCGAATTGTGTAATAACCCGAAATGGCACTTTAGAGGGTAACCTAACCCCACCCCTCCCCCAGAAGGGCCCTTAAATCAATTTTCCCAGAGAAATGTTTCAAATAAAAGTTGTAGCTCCTTGTATATGTAGTTGATGTATCAAGTTTAAAGAAAATCCTTGGAGCCATTTTTGAGAAAAACGCAAAAAAGTAAAAAAGTTAACTAGTAAAGTGGTACTTCCGGTTGAGGAATTTTGACAGATAACGCACAGTCAGATCGCATGGTGATACCTAAACGGAATATTAAGTTTCAGTTTTCTACGGGTTTTCGTTTTTGAGCTATGCTGTTCACATACACAGACACACACACACACCACAACACACACACACAGACCATTTGCTAAAAACCACTTTTTTGGACTCAGGGGACCTCAAAACGGATATTTCCGGTGAAAACTCGATATCGAAAATTTGCACACGATTACAATACTTCCTCTTACTAGGAGTAAGAGAAAGTAAAAATTGGTCCAATGAAAATGGAACGTATAGTGTTGAAACGTTTGGAATTCTAACAAATAAATAGATTTTGGCTGTGTATAAAGGTTCATTAACTACCAATCAAATCTTCAAATATTTAAAACAGCATAAAAAACACAAATTAACTAAGTTCGTTTTAATGTACAGCAGGTACGTTGGGGGTCAAACAAAAAATTTTTTTTTTTTAAAGGAAGAAACTATGCACCTTGTTGACTGCCCCGTACACTCTCCATCACCAGACTAGGGCAAGAAACACATCATAACCCGAGATACAGAATGATGAACTTCAAGTTTTTATAAGGTCTATATTTTATAAAGCTTTTCCAAATGTATTTAAGACCAAGTTAGCCTTCAATAATCTTTCATCAAAATGTTTGTGAAATATCAGATTTTTATATTATTATAAATATTTTTACATTTCTCATAAGATTTTTTTATCTATTTATTTATTTGTTTTTCCATACACACGAAGTAAAGAAAATGTCTTGAATATGAATATGTGTACATGAATAATTATGAATATACATGAAGTAATTAATATGTTTACATGAATTTTCAAAATATTTCTTGTTTATTAAAAGAAGGGCCCTTGTTTATGGCATTGCTTTTATCATCTTGGGCGAATGCGCGACTCAGCCTAAAAACTTTAAAACAATATTTTCAGAGAATTTATTGATAGTAAATTCTGACAAGTCTTTTATAATTTCATTTCATAAAGGTGGCCTTTTCCTTAGTAAAAAAATCTTTATTATTCCAAAAAAATTATCAAATTTCCTAATATGTTTATTTATTCGTTTAGTTCTTCGGAAGGAAAACAAAAGAGACTTTTGGCAAAAGATTTTTAGCCAAAACTATTTGCAGCTGCTGAAGCAATGAGTTATTTATTAATTTCTTGAAATAATCAAAATCAGACAAATTGGAACTCAGATGAATCAATGGCTGACTTTGTTCTTATTTTACTTTTCGGAAATTTGGATTAGATTAAATTGAAAAAAGATATTTATTATTTAAAAAAACCTGTAGTTTACCTATAAACATTCCTAATGCCTATGTTCGAATGGAAACAGCGGTATTCATATAAACTATAAGGATGTCAAAGCGCTTGTTTGCTTGACTTATGTCGATGCTTAATGAAAGTTTACCAAAATTATGTTACCTGATGAAACACAACTTGACATAATAACAATCACATAATTTCGTTTACTTAATTGTTATTTAGAAATTCCTTAAAAAAATATTTTTGAAAGAAGAAATTAAAACAGAAATGAAGAGACAACACTATATACACTAGATTGAATGGCAGGACGAATACGAACGGACGAAACTGAACAAAGGACTCTTTTATTCTACAATACAACCTCAAATCCCTCTAAGTCCATGGTACATCATATCAGTTATCACAGATATTTTTTATACTACAATAATCCCATTGAGGCTAAACTATAACCGTTCACCCAGTCATTTATTTAGAATAGGATTTATCGACGGCAAGAGTACGCCTGTGGTGAGAAAGATTCACCCGATTTCTAACCACTTTATATTAGAATGCCCCGTTATAAAAAAATGATCATGATGATCTCTGGAGGACACTAATTAAGAACAATACCATCATGGTGACTAACTTACAATTAATAACTGACCAATACCAATACGGACATTTTAGAAACTATCAACTGATAAGTCAAAAACAATCACATTAACTTAAAAATCTGGTGTGAAACACTCACACAACTTTCTCTTATTCCAGTTCTCAAAATTATATATAACAAATTTTATAGTTTGTGTACCAAATTTAATGAAATTCGTCAAAAACTGAAAAAACTATCCAGTAAAAGTACTTTTCTTGAATCTCGGAATTTTACCCATCTATTTATTTCTAATTAATTTTGTTTGGATGATAGTATAATCAACTATGATAGCACTTTAGAGAAAAACATAATCCCACCTCTCATCCAAAAGTGCCCTTAAATGAATTTTCCCAGAGAAATGTTTCAAATAAAAGTTGTAGCTCTTTGTATGTGTAGTTGATGTACCAAGTTTGAAGAAAATCGTCAGATGAGCCACCGTCAGACGCCATGATGATACCTAAACGAAATATCAACTTTCAACTTTCTCCGGTTTTTCGTTTTTGAGCTATACTGTTCACATACACACGCGCACACATACAGACCCTTTGCTAAAAACCACTTTTTTGGATTCAGGGGACCTCAAAACGGATATTTCCGGTGAAAACTCCATATAGAAAATTTGACACGATTACAATACTTCCTCTTACTAGGAGTAAGAGAAAGTAAAAAAGGGAATGGAATAAATAGCTATAAGTGGTTAGCGTACTGGACTCCCACGCGGGGCACCCGGGTTCGAGTCCTATCGTGCTACCCTTAGATTTTTTTCTTCTTAGAAGCCTGTACAGCTCACTGTCAGTGTTGTCTGTAACGAGAGAACACTGTACGGAGGCTGGCAGTGCACTGAGAAGCCTCTGGGCACTAAGTGCCATAGATATTGACACACCTTAAATTAAAAAAACAAAAACAAAAAAAATTAAAAGACTAAACCAATTCGATATACTATGAAATTCAAACATTAGCTCTTTACCAAATAGATGATGGTTAATCTGCTCGCTGAGAATGAAAAAAAAACTTTGATTGGTACCTTTGTAATTAATTAAACGGGAGTGTGAATGTAATTGTACAAGAAATATTCTAGTGTGAAACACTCATACGACTTTCTCTTACTGCATTTTGCAGTTTGATCAATTTTCTTCAACTTACAAGTTTTACTAAATGTTTATTTGACTTCAATTTTGCATCTATGGGAATGACTTTATCTGTGGATAGCATAACATCCACCCTCCTCCAAAGCTTCTTTAAATGAATTTCTTGGAAAAGTTTCACACAAAAGTAGTAGATCTTATATATTCATAGTTAGTATGCCAAATTTATTGAAATTCATCGGTATTTTTATGGAGAAAAACTGGAATAAGTGTTCAATAAATGCACTTCTGGTCATCTGATTTTCTTCGCTCTCTGAATTTCGGCGAAATATTTAATTCTTATTAATATTATTTAGATGATGGAATTGTATAATAAACTGAAATAGCACTTTAGAGGAAAATATAACCCCATCCAATCCCAAAAAGCTCCCTTCAATGAATTTCCCAATGAAATGTTTCAAATTGAAAAGTTCTAGCTCATTGCGATGTGTAAAATTGAAACGTATAACAAGTTTAGAGTAAAAATAGCGGAAAACTAAACAAAAACTGTTCATTAAAAAAACACACTTCCTGTCAACCCGATTTTTCTTCAAACTCCAACTTTTGAAACTCACATTTCATTGTAATTAATAATTATGTAGATTTAATAATTAATTTAAGCCACCTTAAATGAATTTTCTTGGAGAAATAAATGTTGTAGCATAAATGTCATACCTCTTTATATGGTGTGTGTAGTTAATATAACATTTTTAAAGCAAATTGTTGGAACTAAACTCGCAAAAAACTGCAAAATTTATTCAATAATTTATTAGCGCCGGTTGACCAGTTTTAAGCAAAAACTTATTATCAGGCCCTTTTCAACTTTTTGAATTATGCTGACCCCACACACACATATATATAAATACAAATACACACACAGTGTGTGTAAAAATGGAAGCAATGTAGGATCAGGAATTACCATCTCAGATAGTAGAGTAACGTTGTCTATGCTAAAAAAAATCCTGATAAACACTTACAAATAATAGAACAAATCAGATTAACAAGGATAGAAATAAAGGAACAACCCCATCCAGAAGTATGGTTTTCATGGATCAAAGCACATGTTGGAATTTTTCAGACCAACTTGCTAAACACGCATCCGATGATACAAACTTACCTGAAACCTATAACAAGATATCAACTTTAACATTAAGACCAAAAAGTACATGAAGAAACACTGCTAAAAGTGGGAAGAAATCTGGCTAACTTCATCAAATAGGAAAACAACAAAAGAAATTTTCAAGACCAGACAAAATTGCCAACTCGACCTTGCATATATAAAGTACCCAACCTGTTATCTGGACTTGGTCATTTAAGAAGCTACTTAAAAAGATTTAAAATAACTGACAACGACTACTGCATTTGTGACAACACCTCAAACTATCTATTACCTTAATATTTGATTGCAACCTACTAGAGAGACAACGTAGGTTAGAATAAGATTAGATATCGAATAAGATAGATATCGAATAAGATTCGATAGCGAGAGGTAAGGGATGGCCACTAAACCCAAACTAACTTATAGAAGATACAATATAATATAATGTACATTTGTATTTATATAATAATAACAATAATAATAATAATAATAAACTAATATTTGTATTTTAGATCAAACTTGATATTGTTAAATAGTTGATTATTTTTCTGAATTGCTTAGAACATTCCATTTAAGTATGTTATTAATCTTAATTACAAATAGATTATTTTAAACCTTCTATTGCTTTTAAACAACATATATAATGTATTAATTTACGAGATATGTGGAAATAAACGCGCTTGGGTTCAAGGTTACTGGACTGAGGAAAAAACACGCACACACTCAGACTAATTTCTAAAATTTGTTGTGGTGGTTGGTTCCGCAGAGCTGGAAAGCATCAGAGACATTTTCCGTGGTAGCCTGCTTCATTTTGTGGTCATCGACCGGTTTCGGGCGTTCGCCCATCTTCAGGATGCGTTTTTCAGACAGTGTAACAACACAGACTCGCACAGAGCAACTTAGTTTCACACTAACTGAGACGTATTTTTAAAATACTAAACTCTTAAACTACTTGTTGTGTCCACTGTAAGAAAAAAATTTGCCCTTTAACAGCCCAAACACGTGTTTTCCCACCCATCTGGCCACATCCCTTTACCTAGTTTAAGAGTTTAGTATTTTAAAAATACTTTTCCGGCGGGGCTCCTGTCCTGCTGTCTATTTTAACAAAAACTCTCTTCCTTCTGCCGACCTGGTGCGCTACCTTGGACTCTTCATAGACAAACGACTTACATGGAACCCACACACACGACTTAAAAGACAAGCACTGACTAAACGGGCCAAACTTCTCTACCGACTTATTGGAAGACGCTCTAAACTACCCACTGAACTGAAGAGACTAATATACAATACTATATTAAAACCTATATGGACTTACAGACTAGAGCTGTGGGGTTCAGCCAAACCGACCAACATACGGACTATTATACAGACGTTTCAATCAAAACTACTCCGACAGATAGTAGACGCACCTTTTTACGTTACAAACCTAACTCTCCATAACGACCTCAACATTCCTTTCGTACAACAACTCGCCAAGACTAAATATAATAAATTTCACTCTGCTCTCTCTCACTGCTCTAATCCTTTCGTACAATCTCTCGCCTCCACTACCATCCCTGACAATCCACCACGCCGACTGAACCGCCAGTGGCCTCGAGATTTCCTTCGGGACTGATCAGTAGCTGGTGTCCCGTAGAGAGTGCTACCACTGGGTAGTTTCTCTCCTCCTACTTTTCACGCCTCTGTAATCTTATCAACACATTTACTTATTGTATGTATCTATATACAGATTGTAAATGGCTAAATAAAGAAAAAAAAAAAAATACTTTTTGGTCTTAATGTTAAAGTTGATATCTTGTTATAGGTTTCAGATCGATGACCACAAAATGAAGCAGGCTACCACGGAAAATGTCTCTGACAATTTCTAAAAATCATTTTTTCCGGACTTAGTGGATCTCAAAGCGTCTAATTCCGATCAATTTTCGATATCGAAAATTTGTCACGATCGCAAAGTACAGTCTTTTTACTTTTTCTTACTTTTAGTAATTATTCAAATTGTCAGAATAACATGTTTTGAGATATTCCGAGTAAGAAATAAATGTTTTTAGTGAACGGTCTGTATATGTGTCTGTCTATCTATCTATCTACCTATCTATGTGTCATTAATTAATTGCACCTTAACAAATAATGTAATAAAATTTTTCAATAATGCAATTTAATGATCAATATTTCAATGTAATATTAATTCTTCATGGCCACGTTGAGGGTTAGTTGCGATAAAGAACATAATTTTATTATTAACAATAATTATTACTCTACAAGTGAGCATGGAATTCTACTTAATGTTCAAATAAAATATCTAATCACAAAAAGCAATTATTATTTGCTGTTATGATCATTTATATCTATGACACATCTCGGATAAAACATAATTACTTTTTTTTACATCCTGGAATCGTTTCACATTTATTATAAATTAAAAAAGGCTTTCTAATTGTGCATGATCCCTTTCCTACCAGAAGTAATCAAAACTCAGATATAAACAATTTCCCAGCACCCTATCTTCACATCCTAATCCTCTAGCCTGTCGCCTTTCATCCCATACCCTACCAGATAACCCTCCTAGACGGCTTAAACGTCAGTGACCTTGAGACATTCTTTCTAGTGCCAGTGCTAGTGACAGTGAGTGAATCCTTGATTAGGAGTGCTACCACTGGGTAGCTTCTCAACTCAGATTTTATTTTTTTTATTTTTGTCTCTGTATACATATTTACTTTAAGGCACAATAGTGCTGGTGTAAATTTCTTAATAACAATAAAATAAAAAACTGCACATGAGACTCTGCTATACCACAGGTTGCCTAATTTCAAGAGGTCTGCAGAATATTCGCCTTTGCCATAAAAAGTATATTAACATTGGTCATATCTTAGATGACAGACTATTACGAACTATCCTGCGATAAACTATCCGGCTATTTTGACCAAGTGAAGAAATTAGAAGCACTCCATGTTTTATAAACTTTGAATGAATATAGGTTCCATGGGGTTACATGGGGTTACATTCCCAGGGGCCACCTGTATTGTGAGATACAAATGGGGAGCTACAGTTAATAGCGAATCCGGTGGCGAAAGCCGAAACTAAACAAATATCGAAACCGCGGCGTGCTTTCCAGATAAAGTCCTTGTCATAGGATTCAAATCCATATGAGCCAAATGTTTTTATGAACTGGCTTTGGCCCGAATTTAGCCTAATCCTGAACATCTTGATATTACCCACTCAATGTCTAGGTTGTCTTTGAATTGTACCGTTTGTGATAATATAGAATTAATCAATATATTTTGAATTGAGATACACAATAACCACAAAATGAGCAAGGGTCTCCTTGCTTCTTTTTTTTTTTTTTTTTTGAAATTTAAGGCGCGTCAACATCTATGGTCATTGGCCCCCTGAGTCTTCTCAGTGTTCGGCCGAACCGGGCAAGTTTCTCTCGTTACAGACAACACTGCTCACATCACCGGACAGTGCTCCTAGGAAGAGAAAATCTAAGACACAGTTGGACTCGAACACGGGACCTGGGCGTGGAAGTCCGTGCGCTAACCACTGAACTAATAAGGAAGTTCTGAACTAATTAAGTTTAGTAATTAAAGTGTGTACTTGGCCGGCAAAAACTCAAACAGCAACTTGGCTGTTTCATTCAGGTACTACCTACTTAGGGAATATGATGGTATAATTTGGATCGAAATTGGGTCAACCGGAAGTTAGTTCTTTATGAATGTTTTTTTTTTCAATTTTGGGCGATTTTCTTGAAAGAGGCTCAAACAATATTCTTTAAACGTGGTATATTAAATACATGTAGGTCTTCACTTTTATTTCACATAATTTTTCGAGTCAAATCATTTAAGCAGTGTTCTGGTGGAGGGATCATTATGATTTTAAAATTAATAATTACAGAACAGATAACAATAATATTTGTGTTGCCACAGATCCTACAGTGCAATGGATTTGAACATATAACCTTTCAAAAATTAAAGGTTAAAGTAAATTTATTTAATCGAAAAATTAATAAATCAATTAATTAAATAAATAAATTCATTGAATTAAATAATAATCTTCTGGCTAAAATGCAAGCCTACGGCTACGTTCTTCCATTGCATACGAGTATATAGATTGTAGATTGATGTAGGGGATTATTGCACTGCGATCTGAAAATTTATTGTGCCCCCCCGTGCCTTCACCAATGCACAGCCGGCCTCCAAGCAGCGTTCTCTAGCTACAGAGCCCACCGGACAGTAAGTTGTAGAGGCTCCTAGGAAGAAAAAAATCTAAGGGCAGCATTGCTAGTCCAGCGCGCTACCACTGAGCTAATCCCTTCCTTCTCCCTTGGCTTTTGCCATTAACTAGGAACGGAGACCCTAATTTGTGTACTGTGTTTGACCTTGTCTGTAAAAAGTAGTATTGTGCATGTAGTTTAAGTGTATTGTGTACTGTTCTGATGAAGTGCATGGATTACTGAGCTGTGGTAAACCCGTGGGGTCGCTACTCCCCAAGTAACTGCATGCAACAGATACCCCTTGCGGGCTATGAGTATATAAGAATATACTAGAGTATATAAGATAGTTTTCTAATCAGAATCTTGGATGTAGCTTTGATTTTCTATGAATTTGATATCACAATTATCCTTATATGTGATGACCAGAACGTTTATTAATGATACAGATACTGTTGTGAGAATGAGAAAAAACGTATATTACAATAGATAAATCTGGTAGGGGTAAGTACAGTTTATCCTCTGTAGGGTGGCCTCGTGCTTGACTGCAGGTAAATCTTAATAATAAATAAATAGCCTTTCTTCCTTATGAAACTAGAGGACCATTCTTACAAGAGGTAAAACAAGAGATAGGGGAGGGTGGGGCTTGTTGTTACAGTGTCATTTTTAAAAAATCGGCTGAGAGAAGCGCTTCCCAAGTGGTCAAATTTAAGAGATATGCGAGTGCTGTTTGTTGTAACAGATCCAGCTAAGATTCTGTTGCATATGGCGGCATTGTGTGATTTTCCTCGAAATATCATAGTGACATCTACATTTTATTATTGAAACCGAAAGCTGTGATCTAAAGGTACTTATGCTGTTAATTCATACACCTTAACAATAATTTCAATCAAATATGGTAGCGCTAGTATTCTCCAACCTATCTGTTTGCAGATTAATTAGTGAAATAGCGCCAGTGGGGTTAGTAGTTAAACTTGGTTGAGCATATTGTTACAGTGTAACAACTTGCCCCATTGCATATCTTAAATCAAATCATGGCAGATCTTAAAAGAAATTAAACATAAAAACAAGAAAAATGAGAAAGATGGCAATACTATCAAAAAGAAAATCTGTGTCTCCAAAGCTGCGAACGAGAATAAAAAAAAATAATTTGCCATCATCAAGTTCTGGCGAAGAAGATGAGGACTAGCAGTGTCTGTAATGTCTAAAACCATGGTCGCCGTCAAAAGTTAGAGAAAATTGGGTTGAATGCATGCAGTGCATCAGATGGGCCTATTCAAAATGTGTTAAAAAATGACCCTAGATATATTTGCCACAATTGTAACTCGGACTTAGAGATGAGTATTGACAGTGAATAGAAAGAGAATGAATGTTCAAGCATTTAAGTTTGTAATAATCCATGTTTAGATCATAATCAAGCTGTTAGTATTATTAAAATAAAGAACTGATAATTTGTTTATTGAAGATATTCAAGTTTTATTTCCTTAAAATAAACACCCAAACATATATTCTATACATTGTAACAACTTAACCTCCACATGTAACAACAAGCCCCACCGAAACGTGGCACGTTGTTACAGTATATACGTATTTTAATAGTATTTGAGAATTTTTTTAAATGTTACTACATTTTTGAAAAATCTCAAAAAAAAAATATATAATTAGTAGAAATAAATGAGACAACAAATTAATCAATTTTCAGCAATTTTGAGTGCAACATACAGCAATTAAAAAATGTTAACTATTTAGCAATTAAAAAATTTGTAACAACACTCCCCACCCTTCCCCTACTTAAAAGATCAATTAAGTTCATAAAATTAAAACTTACACTTAATTATTGAAACCAAATCTTTTATTTAATTGCAATTATTATCGTTATGATTGATATATTCTCATTAAAATTTGATTTTTTTTTTTTTTTTTACTTTCTCTTAATCCTTAGTAAGAGGAAGTACTGTGATCTTGTCAAATTTTAGATATCGAGTTTTTCATCGGATATACACGTTTTGAGGTACCATGAGTCAGAAAAAGTGGTTTATAGAAATTGGTAAGTGTGTGTGTGTAGTCAAAATAACTCAAAAACGGAAAACTCATAGAAAGTTCAAATTTGATATTTTATTAAATTGGGACCTGCAAAATAAAGTTTTGATGAAAATCGATCAACGGAAGTAACACTTTATTGAATGGGATTTTTCAGTTTTTTGCGATTTTTATTTATTTATTTTTTTATTTATTGATACTTACACCTGTTATACGCGATTTTCTTCAAACCTATAATATTAATAGCACATATAACGAGATACAACTTGAAACATTTCTCCATGAAAATTCATTTAAGGAGACTTTTGGGGAACAGAGGAGGGGATTATGTTTTCCTCTAATGTGCTCATTCATTTTATTATTAAATACTGTCAACTAAATATTATTAATTAGAATGTTATATATACGTATATATTGCAAAAATTCCCAGTTTGAAGAAAATCCCGAAAGTGCGACCGGAAGTGCGACTTTACTGTATGTACATGGGTTTTCAGTTTTTTTTTTTTAATTTTCTCAAAAACAGCTCTTTAAACTTGGATTTTTTTTGTAAAAATTTTTCCGGTAAAATTTATTTAAGAGAGGTTTCTTGGGAGGAGGGGGATGAAAATTGTTATTTCAGTTTATTATATAATTTTATCATCTAAATAATATTAATTACAATGAAGCGTGATGCCAAATTTTCAGATTTGACGCGAATTGGTTTTCATTGGAAGTACAAATTTACTGAACACTGATTTTTGCAGTTTTCTGTGATTTTCAGAAAAATGGCAAAGAAAATTTGCGAATTTGCTATATATACAGGGAAAAAACGTTTAAACACGAAAACGCTTAACATGAAAAATTGGTTAACACGAAATCATACTGAGGTTCCGACAAAATATTATGTAATTTCATATATATATATTTTTTACTTTCTCTTACTCCTAGTAAGAGGAAGTATTGTAAAAAGTGGTTTTTAGCAAATGGTCTGTGTGTGTGTGTGTGTGTATGTATGTATGTGAACAGCATAGCTCAAAAACGAAAAACCATAGAAAGTTGAAACTTGATATTCCGTTTAGGTATCACCATGGGATCTGACACTACGTTATCTGTCAAAATTCCTCAACCGGAAGTACCACTTTACAAGTTGGATTTTTTACTTTTTTTCGATTTTCTCAAAAATGGCTCCGACGATTTTCTTTAAACTTCATACATCAACCACACATACAAAGAACTACGACTTTTATTTGAAACATTTCTCCGGAAAAATGTATTGAAGGGCACTTTTAGGGGGCGGGTGGGGTTAGGTTTTCATCTAAAGTGCTATTTCAGTTTGTTAAACAATTCTATCATCTAAATAATGTTAATTAGAATTAAATATGTTGTTGAAGTTCCGAGTTTGAAAAAATCGGATAACCGGAAGTGCGTTTACTTTACCACTTTACTAAATGATTTATTCACTTTTTCGCAATTTTCTCAAAAATGGCTCCGACGATTTTTTTGAAACTTCGTATATAAACTAAACATGCAAAGATCTACAACTTTTATCTAAAACATTTCTCAGGGGAAATTTCTTTTAAGAGCACTTTTAGGGGAGGGGTGGGGTTAGATTTTCATCAAAGTGCTATCCTAGTTCATTATACAATTCTATCATCCAAACATAATTAGTTAGAAATAAATAGATGGCTGAAATTCCGAGTTTCAAGAAAATTAGTAAACCGGAGGTGCGCTTTTACTGAACAGTTTTTTCAGTTTTCGACGAATTTCATTAAATTGGTACACAAACTACAAAATTTGTCAATTATCATTTTGAGAACTGGAGTAAGAGAAAGTTGTATGAGTGTTTCACACCAGATCTTTTTATTGATTAATATTTACACCTGTTATACGCGATTTTCTTCAAACCTATAATATTAATAGCACATATAACGAGATACAACTTGAAACATTTCTCCATGAAAATTCATTTAAGCAGACTTTTGGGGGACAGAGGAGGGGATTATGTTTTCCTCTAATGTGCTCTTTCATTTTATTATTAAATGCTGTCAACTAAATATTATTAATTAGAATGTTATATATACGTATATATTGCCAAAATTCCCAGTTTGAAGAAAATCGGTTGACCGGAAGTGCAATTTTACTGTATGTACATGGGTTTTTCAGTTTTTTTTTTTAATTTTCTCAAAAACAGCTCTTTAAACTTGGAATATTAACCTACACATATTAAAAATAGCTCACAACTTTTATTTGTAAAAATTTTTCCGAGAAGATTCATTTAAGAGAGGTTTTTTTTGTGGGGGTGGGTATGAAAATTGTTATTTCAGTTTATTATATAATTTTATCATCTAACGTCGTATTAATTACAATGAAACGTGATGCCATATTTCCAAATTTGACGCAAATTGGTTTTCATTGGAAGTACGAATTTATTGAACACTGATTTTTGCAGTTTTTGTGATTTTCAGAAAAATGGCAAAGAAAATATATACAGTGAAAAAACGTTTAACACGAAAACGCTTAATATGAAAAATTGGTTAACACGAAATCATACTGAGCTTCCAACAAAGAATACTATTTAATTTCATATTTTATTTTTTTCCCTTTAACAAGAAACATTATATCGCTTAGCACGAAAATATTTCACTTTCCGAACGAACAAAAATATACCTGTTTTCTGCAGTCACATATTGTCACGCAGATTTTTTTGGCTTATTATTTTTTTTTTTTCTTGTTAGACGGAACAAAATAAACAATGGCTGCTACTATTGCTAGGTTTCCGGCTTGTCTGTAAATAGGAAATTGTCAAAACATTTCAGTTAGTTTTGGAATTCGATGAATTTTTTGTTAAAATCAGCGAATTTTGCGGGTTTTTTGTTTTGTTTTTTTTGTTGTAATTTTAATACATAAAACTATATTTTTTTACGTGTACAATTGAAGAGAAATCTGGACGAAAACAAAACGCTATTTTATCGTTAAACATGAAATTCTTTAACACGAAAAAATATTTCAGTCCTCTCAGTTTCGGTTAAACGTTTTTCAGTATATATATATATACAGTAGAACCGTACATTATATTGAAACTAGAGTTCAGAAATTAACTTAAAAGTTGCAGTATATAATCAATTTTCGTATACAATTATATTTCATAGAAAAATGATAGGGGCTTGTATATTTTTATTAGTATCTAACTTTAAAGAATATTATTAACACTGTATTAGAAAAACATAAAACTCATCATGATACAAATAAATAAAAGGAAATTCGCACGCCCCCGCTTGACGGGAGTTTGAACACGAAAATTTTCTTCTTGGGTCCCCATGTTACTATCGTTTTAGCCAAATTTAGTGTGTTTTATCTTTATATTTTTAACTGCCAAGACAATCACAAAATAAATACACTCATACATATATATATATATATATTTTGTGTGTTTGTGTAGAATATTCGCTAAAAACAATTATTTGTACATTCTCTAATTGTATAAAGAGAACGTTATTTGTGATCAAATCAAATTTTTGAAATTCAATTTCCATCGAAAATATATGATATAATTTTGACGTCCCTTGACTGTCGAGAAATTCGTTTTTAACGAATAATCTGTGAGAATGTATGAACAAAATATATCTAAAAATAATCGCAAAAAAAAAGCTTAAACATAAATCTTTCGATTAATTACCACCACCGGAAGTTTCTAACACGAAAGTTTCGTGTCAAAAATCTATTAACGATTTTCATTTCAACTCGTATAACTATGTATACATATAAATGTTTCGTCATTTTATTTGCAACATTTTACCGTGCGGGGGGGGAACTACTCTTTTCGGGTATCAGTAAAGTTAAGCTTTTTTCCAAAGTAAAACTTTCAAGATGATTACAGTATTATTCAAGACGATAACATATATTATTAAGATACATGGAACCACTGCTAGAATTCTCCAAATATGAAGAAAAATCGATTAACTTTAAAGAATTCTCTTTTTTTTTTGTACTTTTTTTTTTAGTTTCTTGAAATTTTCTCTAACGATTCTTTCATTAAACTTGGAATTTTATATTTTGCCTGAATAAAATCGTTATCACTTTTATTTTAAATTTAAATGATTATGAATGAAAATTTAAATAATCTTAATTCTTTTTCAAAGAGCTGTAAGAGTGAAATTTATTTTTATTTATTTATTTTTTTTAAATCTATCTTTGTTTTATTTATACACAAAAAAAGGTGAGATTCTGAGTCGTAAACACCTTTCTAATGTTCAATTTTAATATACTCCATGGTTGTCACATATACGCTTATATTATAATATTAAAGATAATTAATTTTTTTTATTTAATCAGAGTTTAAAGGAATTAATAAACTATAAAAATTATTGTTACTTAAATTGTTTTTAATTAGTAAAAAACAAAAAAATTAATAATAATAATACTCACTGAGATCAATCAAGTTCATAAAATGAAGCGCTATACCAAACTTTATTACAAAAAAAAAAAAAAAAGAATTGAATCATTCAATTCACTTACTAAATTTAAGCGAACGAAAATAAAAGAGCGCTGCACATAACCAATGAGCAATGAGTCCAGTCAGAGTGTAGAACTAAGACTGAACATACGGACACAATTTAAAGGTGGTGATGTCATTAACATCTGGGTGAAGTAGTATTATAACTTTTATATACGTTTGTTTTTATTTTTCAAGGTTTCAGATCAATATTAACGCCCTTTTTTTTTGGGCGTTAAATATTCATTCAACATTAATAACAATGAAGAGGGGTGGAATATTGTTCTTTACACGGTAGTATGAGTGTTACTTTTCTTTTGCCTTAAGGTGAGAATTTTTAAAGTAATTATTTGTCTGAGGGTTGTAATTTTTATTTGAGGGTTATAATATTTAATTTTCTCATACATCGTTCACATATTAATGCTTTCTCTTACTCTGACTACTTACTGTAAGAGGAAATGTTGCAATTCTCCTAATTAAGATTTCACAGGAAATAAATTGGTATTTTTGTTTGTTATTTGTAAATTTGAACGCGTGTGGTTTATTGTTTGGATAAATTATTCAAAGAAAGTAAAATCGCTATAAACTGAACATTACATTTGGGGGTTTGACGAAACAATAAACTGCATGTGCGATTTTACTTCTATTTTTATGTAATCGTGTCAAATTTTCGATATCCAGTTTTCACCGGAAATATCCTTAATATTTCGTTAAAGTGCCAATAGAAGGCCTTAAAATAAGCTTTTCGTAAAAATCTTTTAACCAGAACTGCCACTTTACTAAATAGTTTTTTCAGTTTTTTTTTTTTTTTGTGATTTTTCTCCAACGATTTTCTTAAAGCATTATATAACAATTGAAAGAGCAAAAACTTTCATTTGAAATATTTCTCTAGGAAAATTGATTTAAGGGCATATTTGGGAGAGGGTAGGGGGTTGGATTTATCCTCTAAAGTGCTATTTCAGTTTATTACACAATTCAATCATCTAAATAATATTAATTAGAATTAAATATGTTGAGTGAAATTCCAAGTTTAAAGAAAATCGAAAGACCGGAAGTGCGTTTTTACTAGTAAAGTATTCATTACTTTTCTGCTATTTTCCTCTTAGACTAAGACTATCAACTAACTAACTACACATATAAAGAACTACAACTTTTATTTGAAACATTTTTCCAGGTAATGTCATTTTATTTTCACTTCCTGTGAGTAAAAAGGAAGTACTGTAATAATGTCAAATTTACGATAATGAGTTTTCACCGGAAATACCCGTTTTGAGGTCCCCTGAGTAAAAAAAGAAATCTGATGGGAAACACTCACACAACTTTCTCTTACTCCAGTTCTCAAAATTATAATTGACAAATTTTATACTTTGTGTACCAAATTTAATGAAATTCGTCGAAAACTGAAAAAACTGTCAGTAAAAGCGCACTTCGGTTTACTAATTTTCTTGAAACTCGGAATTTCAGCCATCTATTTATTCTAACTAATTATGTTTGGATGATAGAATTGTGTAATCAACTAGGATAGCACTTAGAGAAAAAACATCCCTAAAAGTGCCCTTAAAAGAACTTTCCCAGAGAAATGTTTTAGATAAAAGTTGTAGATCTTTGCATGTTTAGTTTATATACAAAGTTTCAAAAAAATCGTCGGAGCCATTTTTGAGAAAATTGCGAAAAAGTGAATAAATCATTTAGTAAAGTGGTAAAGTAAACGCACTTCCGGTTATCCGATTTTTTCAAACTCGGAATTTCAACAACATATTTAATTCTAATTAACATTATTTAGATGGCAGAATTGTCTAATAAACTGAAATAGCACTTTAGATGGGAACCTAACCCCACCCCTCCCCCAAAAGTGCCCTTCAATGCATTTTGCCGGAGAAATGTTTCAAATAAAAGTTGTAGCGCCTTGTATGTGTGGTTGATGTTCCTAGTTTAAAGAAAATGTCGGAGCCATTTTTGAGAAAATCGCAAAAAATTAAAAAATCCAACTAGTAAAGTGGTACTTCCGGTTGAGGAATTTTGACACGTAGTGTCAGATCCCATAGTGATACCTAAACGGAATATCAAGTATCAACTTTCTACGGTTTTTCGTTTTTGAGCTATACTGTTCACATACACTCACACATACACACACACACACACACACAGACCATTTGCTAAAAACCACTTTTTGGACTCAGGGGACCTCAAAACGGATATTTCCGGTGGAAACTCGATATCGAAAATTTGACACGATACAATACTTCCTCTTACTAGGAGTAAGAGAAAGTAAAGTGGTTATTAGCAGTCTATAGTGTGTGTGTGTGTGTGTGTGTTGTGTGTGTGTGTGTGTGTGTGTGTGATAAAACGAAAAAGCAGAATTTTCAAACTTAATATTTCATTAAAGTGCTACCGGGAGACCTGAGAATAAGCTTTTCGTAAAAAATCGTTCAACCGGAAGTGGCCATTTACTGAATCAATATTCCGGTTTTTTTGACATTTTCTTGAAAATGGCTCCAATGCAATATCCATTAAACATTTAATGTGCTACAACTTTCATTTGAACTATTTTTCTGGGAAAGTTCAAGGGGTTTTGAGGGAAAGGTTGGTTAGATTACAAACTTACAGGATAATTTCCTTTAGTAGAGAGTTGAAATATAAATAAATAAAAATACATACATAAATTAGTATCATTCAACTAATTTCTGAATAAGTGGTTAAAAAAAAATACTAAAAATAAACTCTAAACTTTAAAATAAACAATATACATGATATGAAAGATAATATAGCAGAAAGAAAACAATAAAGAAGCGATTACCACTCAGAAAGTATAAATGCTCTGGTTCTTAAGGCTTATGTTCCGAATTTATAAATAAAATGAATGCTATCAGTAGTAGTTATGGTGAACAAGTTAATAAGTTTTTCAGATAAAGAAAAATTGAGGGATAATAAAACCAAAATAATGAACTCTAAGTGATTCGAGAGAAGAACATTCAAATAAATTACAACACTTCCTCTTACCAGGAGTAAGAGAAACTAAAAATGTGACAGACTATCTGAGGCCAGGCAGTTACAAATTAAACAGACATTACTTGTATCAAAACAACAAGTTGAACCATTGACATACAAACGTTATAATGATTTAAGCGAATCTGCATTATCAGTCTAAATTTTTTAATACTAATAGCCAAAACAAGATAGCGCTGTGATGCCCCTAGAGAACAAACTGAACGATACAGAATATATATTTAGAATCAATTATGTACTGAACATCCATAATTTAAAAAATTTCTATAACGCAGATTTACAATTACAATTACTACATTCTTTTCTTAAAAAATTACTGCCTTGCTTATAAAAATCATCACAAGAATCAATTGAAATCATGATTTGTTTGAAATAGTAGATTATATTTAAATTAGAGTTAGGAATTCGTGCCAGGCACAGTAGAAAACAGAGAATTATTATAGCAAATCAATGAGAGGCGGTGAGCAGGCATTGCCAATATTTTAATAATTAAGGAGAGAACAGACTTAAAGTTAGTAACTTTAACTGGCAATACACGTCACATTCAGCTCTTACAAATGAATTCGGTGTGTTTCTAATTAAATTGTAAATTTGTTTTAAGAACTGTAATTGCACCCGTTACATAAATCATCAATGTAATTAAACGCCCTTCTCACTTGAATTTAGTAATGTAGCTTTAACTATTGGCTCAAGAAGCTTTGTTCTAATAGAGTTTGCGCCACAATTCGATAGAATATTCTTAGCGAGCCGAAGCCATTTTGCCTTTACTTGTGAAATAATGAAGAGCTAATCGAAATCTACCCCTATTGTTGAATGGCACGCCCAAGTAATATATGAAGTAACTAGTTCAATAGCTTCGTTTCTAAAAAAAGACCTTCCAGATCTTTTTAGGACGTCTCATATTTGATAAATACATTAGTTTAGTTTTTGAACATTCACTATTGGAGAAGAGGACATCAATAATAGAATTTGCAATAAGTACAATGTCGTCGGTAAAGCAGAGGAGATAGATTCTATTATTGTTATCAAGATGAAGCATTTCTGGCTTTAAAAAACTTAACAACAATTGAGATAAATAAGGCGAACAGCGTGGGGGGAGAGGCGTACTCCTTGTAATAGTCCATTAAATATCCACCTCGTTGGTATCACCTTCCTCATTATTTACTTACAGACGAGCATTAGAGTAAAAGTCTTTGGTTATATAAATTACTTTGGAACCCAAACCCAGATTTACAAGCTTAGACCATAATAGATTGTGATTAATCATGTCAAAGGCTCGTCCAAAATCCACAAAAGTGGCAAACAGTAGTGAATTTTTAAATAATGTAATAAAAATTAGTGAATAAAGAACGAACAGATTATCTTGACAACCTCGCTTAAATCGGAAGCCATTTTGAACCTCAGGAAACAGTGATGAGTCGTCAGCCCTGTTAGAAAGCCTTATCAATAGAATACAAGTAAAAATTTTTGGCAATGAATTCAAAAGTGCAATTCCCCTATACTTATTCCTAATATTAGAATCACCCTTTTTTATGTAACATTTTCATCTTAGCGAGGGGGGACCATCCATTGGAACCTTTTCTTTATGTAGTATGAGATTAAAAAAATCGAGGATATAATGTAGCCATGGATCAGGTAGATTCTTATAAAATTCATACTGAATAAAGTCTTTACAATGGCTTTTTTATTCTTGCACTTTGAGAGGGCAAAGTGTTATCCCTCTCCCTTATTTATTTCTTAAACTGAATAAAAATAATGATTATAAAATAAGGACTAATAAATAATTGAAGCATAACACTGATGACTGTCTCCATGAATAAATTATTAATGACTAATTAAAAATGAATAAAAATTTATTCGAATAATTATTGAATAAAAGTTTATTCTAATAATGCCCAACAATGTAATTTTTTGAAAATTAGCTTAACTTGTCGGTGGAAGAGAATACATTTTTTGCTATAAACTGCACTTTTGACCGGACTAAGTAATAATATATCTAGTATTATAGAAACTGACAGTAAACTAATTTTTGAAAAAAAAATGACATATACAGAGAATACAAAATAGTTCAAATAAAAAAATGAATGTCATTATTTATTCTGATGAGCCTTCGTAAAATAATGTCTGCTCTTATGTCAATTTGTGTCTTTCTCTTATGGAATTCGGCATTCTTCATTAGACGTATCCCTTATTATCCACAAACTTTATATGACAAAGCTTATATATTAATTAATATGGGTTTTAATCAATCTGACAAAATTAAAATTAATAAGGGAGTCTCCAGGGTGAGTGATTAAGCCCTAT
Source organism: Triatoma infestans (assembly GCA_011037195.1). Classification (NCBI taxonomy): domain Eukaryota; kingdom Metazoa; phylum Arthropoda; class Insecta; order Hemiptera; family Reduviidae; genus Triatoma; species Triatoma infestans. Next base: position 126,831 of record JAAEAF010003518.1, read on the forward strand.
TTTATTCAATTTATTTTTATCCAATATTAATAATTATTTTAGACAAAATGGTGCAAAGGATATTAACATAAAAGGACTTGTAGATCTGACTATGCTTTTGTACGCTGACGATTTGGCTCTGATATGTTATTCATGGAGTGATGCTCAATTTAAGCTGCAGCTATTAAGACAATATTGTGGCGCCAATTGTTTGCAGGTTAATATTAATAAAACAGGGGTAGTTCCTTTTCACAAAGGAAAACTCCCCTTACTTAAAAGGTTCTATTATAATAATAATATCTGTAACAAATTCTTTTTTGTACTTGGGAGTTCCCTTTAAATCCTCGGCAAAGTTTCTTATAGCTGCCAAGCATTTCAACTTAAAAGGCTCCACTGCCATTCCCTCCATTTTGAACATTTTGTCCAGTTCTAAATGTGACTCGTGGAATGCAAAAATGCACTTATTTAACTCACTTGTTAGTAATGTTCTTCTTTATGCTTCAGAGATATGGGGGCCCTGCTATTCGGAGATTGTCGTATGTGTACAGTTAAAATTTTTAAAAATTTTACTAAAAGTACCTATTAACACCCCAGATTCATATGTACGATTAGAGACAGGCGTTGTACATCTTTACTGTAGGACCTTCAAACGCATGTTGAAGTGGTGGTTGAAGTTATTAGAAATGCATTCTTTTAGACTCCCTCGAGTATGTTATGACGCACTATTAGAGAAAGTGGACAATAAAAAGATTCCCTTTAATTGGACCTATCAGTTAAGAGAGATTTTGTTTTCAACAGGATGTCTGGTTCTCTCAGAATTCGCTTACATTAAAATGTAATATTAATTTTTTTTTTTTTTTTTTTCTCTTGGCGCATCGACTTCAGTGGTCATTAGCGCCATTACAATTATTCTAGTTTCACGATCTGAGATGGTACTAATTACCCGCAACATCCATCACAGCTTCTCAAGGAAGGTGTGAGGAGCCCGAGCGAGTTAAAAAACAGCATTGATTCTCCAACACAAAAAACCATCGAAACCTGTCGATGGGTGAGGAAACATCAGCCGTGTATAAGTATAAGTACCATCCCTTCTGTACCTCTCTCCTGTAGGGTGGAGTAAAAAAAAAAAAAGTTCTGAACTTTATACCACCCCTTCTTACAATTGTGGATTGCAAATATTCACTTATGAATGAAGTATTTTATACAATGATTACCTTTATTGCTATACGTCAATGTAAGCTATTATTTATAAGAAGGCTATTTTCCAAAACAGGAAATGGTGAAGAGAAGGGTATTTCTATAGATTTCTCTCCACCTTATTAAGGCAAAACTAATGTTACTTATAAACTATAAACTCTATATTGGGGGTGAAGTACTTTTATAAATATTCCTTACACCCCCTGATAAAATATTAACCAAGACATTTACACCAACATTCTCGCTAATAAATACATTCACTTTCCACTCATTCTTAGCCTAAATCCTCTCACACTGACTTTCTTTTCAATAAATACATTCATACCTTCTCATTTATGGGGACAGTACTTGATATTCCTCCCCCTTCAACCGAAATTCAGAATAATCTAAATCTTATGATAAAAATTAATGTTCTTTAAATACGAAAATAGCCTTCCTATAAACGGCGAACCCTCTTTTAATGTTGCACGAAAGTCATTTGGCAAACCTGCTCGTTCTCTATATTCCCACAGCGCTTGACACCCTTCCAATATATGTGCCACTGATAACCGTTCCCGACATAACCTGCAAATCGGTCTCCTTCCACCTATTAAGAGATGCCCATGGGTCTCACGTGTATGCCCAATACGCAATCTTGTTAAAATTACTGCCTCTTTCCGTGGAAAATTTTCTACTTTTGCTTTATTGACAAATGGTTGTATTTCTTGCAATTTTTCGTTTGTACAACTCCATTGGTGCTGCCATTTTCTTAACATCATTTGCCTTACATAAATTTGTATGTCACTGGGCCGCACATGTATGTTTCCATCCGAACTATTAGAAGCGGCTCGTTTAGCCGCTTTATCAGCGCGTTCGTTACCCGCCACCCCAATATGGCTTGGTACCCAAGTAAAAATCACCCGTTGTCCATGCGTTCTTAATTCAATTAGCAGGTTATACGCTTTCCTTATCAATGGGTCTTGGGAGAATACATCTCGGAGGGCTGTAAGGGTGCTTGATGAGTCCGTTAAGATCATTACTTTCCTATAATTCTCATTTATTGATAGTTGCAGGGCCTGACAGATAGCGTATAGTTCCGCAGTGTATACTGTAGAGTAGTAGGGGAGTGTCCACATCTGTGTGACCCCATCAGTGTATATGGCGCTTCCTACACCACCGTCTATCTTTGATCCATCAGTAAATATAGGTCTGTAATCTTCGTGCTTGTTCAAAATTTCCAATAATTTCTGTCTGTACACAGTGGGAGAGGTTTCTTTCTTCTTATGTATAGCGAGACCTATGTGGACGCAAGGGGGAAGAATTTGCCACGGTGGAAAGAGAGCTAAGCTCCATTCTTCCACTGGTCCGAATTGTATTCTTTCTGTTTCCATTAATTCTCTGGTTCTGACCCCTAGAGGCCGCGTTCGCGTCCTTTGCTGATGGAAATCATTGTGGTTTGTGTTTTCGAATATGATAGTGTGCATGGGGTGTCTAGGTTTTCCCCATATTCTAGCGGCATAGGTTAAGGTTATTTGTTTTCGCCTTAGTTTAGGCGGTAGCATACCCGATTCTACATACAGGCTCTGCAATGGGCTAGTTGGGAAGGCACCTGTTATTATTCTAAGGCCTTCATTATATACTTTATCTAATATAAGCAGGCGTGACTTACGTGCAGAATTGTAAATTGGAGCACCATATTCTAACTTTGGGAGGGTTATTGTCATAAATATTCTTTTAAGAATTTCTCTTTCCATTCCCCATTTATAACTCCCAAGGAATTTCAGCAGATTAAGAGTTCTCTTAGCTTTAATGTAGGTAGAGTTTGTATGTTCTTGCCATGAGAGTCGAACCTAGAAAACGAACGCTTTCTTTGTACACAATTGGTGTACCTTCTAAGTGTAGTGTTGGAGGACTGTGTTCATGTCTTAGTCTACAGAAATGTAGACACACAGTCTTTGATCTAGAAAATTTGAATCCTTTCCTTGAGGCCTGAGCAACCACTTTGTCAATGGTGTTTTGAAGAGTTACCGCAATTTCATCTAGACCTTTTCCTGACATGTATATTGCAAGATCGTCTACGTATAGTGATGCTTGTACAGGTTGATTTATAATTTCTGCAAGACAATTTATTGCTACTGTAAACAGTGTAGCACTGAGTACTGATCCTTGCGGTATTCCATTTTCTAATGTATGTATCTCCGATTGTACAGACCCCAGCTTTACTCTAAACGTCCGTTCTTCCAGGTAACTGCGGAGAAATCTAGGTAAGTTCCCTCTGAGTCCTCAATCGTAACATTTCTGCAATATCGAATATTTCCATGTGGTATCGTATTTTCGAGGTCGAAGAACACGGCCAGCACGTGTTCTCTGCGCATGAATGCGGTTTGTATGTAGTCCTCTAAAGTGGCCATCTGATCTAACGTAGAGCGGTATTTGCGAAAACCTGCTTGATGCTGGCTGTAAAGCCCCCTTGTTTCCAAGTGATGAACTAATCTGTAGTTCACCATGGACTCGAGGACCTTACTCAAGCAAGTAGTTAACGAAATCGGTCTATAGCTCGAGGGGTTGCTGGTGTCCTTACCTTCCTTTGGAATCGGAACGACGATCGCTTCCCGCCAACCGTCAGGATACTGACTAGTCGCCCATATTTGATTGTAAAGTCGAAGGAGATATTCTTTTCCGGCATAGTTTAGGTTTTTGATCATTATATATGAAATACCATCTTTTCCGGGTGCAGAATTCCTAGTTTTATTTAAAGCGAATTCCAGTTCATTCATGGTTAGCGGGATATTATAGTCCTCAACAGTTGCGGTATCAAAATTGAGTGGCTGTTGTTCAAAATTTCTTTTCCTTATGAGGAATTCGTTAGAGTAGGCTTGTGAACTAGAAACCTGTGCGAAGTAACTTGCAAGCAACTTAGTCACTTCTTCTGTTTTGGTGAAAACGGTACCATTTATTTTAAGGATTGGAATTTCCAAAGGTCTTCGGTTGCTAGAAAGAGTTTTTATTTTGTTCCACACTTCCTTTAGTGGTGTCGATGAGGTAATCGTTGAGACATACGAAGTGAGTGTTGCCTTCTTGGATGTTCTAATTATATATCTTTCTTTGGCTCTGAGCTTTTTAAAATTGATAAAGTTTTCTTCTGCTGGGTACCTCTTAAATCGGTTGAAAGCCTGCTTTTTCGCTTTATTAGCCGCTTTGCACTCTGGGGTCCACCAGGGGACGGGAGGCCTTGAGATCTTCCCTCCGACTTTTGGAATGGTACCTTCTGTGGCATTTATTATAGCGCGGTAAACTTATTTGTGTCAAGTGTGACATTCCCAGTGAATTGGGGTGTTGCCACTTTTGCAGAGAAAGCAGCCCAATCCGCATTTTTGGTATCATATCTTCTTGGTATACTATATAATGACCTACAGACAGATGTTCTCACCAATATTGGATAGTGATCACTATGATATAACTCTTCAAGGATGGTCCATTCTAGATTGATAGTTATAGAGGGAGATGCTACGCACAGGTCTATCGCACTAAATGAGCCTGAACGCTCGCTTAAGTGTGTAGCAGTACCGTCATTGAGAATTATTAAATTTGCATTGTCGAATATTTCTTCAAGGGCTCTACCTCTTGCATCAGTATCATTTGAACCCCATACAGAATTGTGGGAATTGAAGTCTCCCATCAATATGATTGGTGCAGGAAGTTGTGAGAGCAACTGCTCCATGTCACGTCTTCTCCAAGAAATATCCGGCAAGTAAATGTTCGCCAGAGTGACCTGTAACGGTACTTCTAAGCGCACAGCAACAGCTTGTAGGTTGCTATTTAGTGATAGCTGTTTACATTGGATATTTTCACGTATCCCGATAGCCACACCACCGTGTGCTCTTCCTCCGGGGGCTGGGTATACCTCCTTGCTATAAGTTCTATAACCTGATATCATTGGAGGATAACCAGGGCGTAATTTTGTTTCTTGGAGGCATATTCCGAAGGGACGATGTTCTGTTATAATTCTGCGCAGACCTTCTAAATGACTAATAAAACCCCGCATATTCCATTGAATAATGGATTCAGTCATAGTTTTGTATCAAAATAAGGGGTAGTGGTATTAACAAAGAAATGAAAATATTGATAATGAACTCCACTCATATTACCACAAAATTGTAAACATACGCCGATGTTTTGATTTAAAAATATCATATTTTCTACAGTATTATTTATATATATACATATATACAAGAAAGACAACGGTTTAAATGAGTACTTGCGTGTAAACAAACTACTTAAATACAAATATACAATATAAATATATAAATTGATAAAATGCATATACGTTAAAATTATGTACAATCTGCCCCACTGTCGCGGGATTTTCCTTTGGGTCTTCCTCTTGTTCTTTGTGGAACAGGATAGTCAGAAATGGGTTCCCCTTCTGACTCAGAGATATTAACTAATGTCGCCTTTTTTGAGGTGGTGATCGGCGGTTTGCCATAACAGTGTTATCACTAGGTTTCTTTCTGTTCCGCCTAGGGGATCTGCGTGAAGGACCAACCTTCATCCAAGCATCTCCAGTTTGTACAGATGGAGGTGGTTCCATCTTAGTGACACCCTCCATATGTAGGCAGGGTGTATTGTTTGATAGCCTTGCGGCTACCTCCGCCCTGAGATGGGCGTTTGGTTTAATGTGTGGGATTTCTCCCACTTTCACAATTTGATCCCTTAAATCCGGGAATGGGGTTTGAATGATTTTATCTAGGCTAGCTTTTTCTTGTCCAGCAGTAAAGTGAAAATTTGTGTTTTCGCCTTCTCTGCGAAAGTGGCCTGTGGCATAACATAGGCTTTAGATTCTACTATCTCCCTTGCCTCATTGTATTGTAGCTGTTGCAAAGTCTTTACTCTTTGTATTTCCTTTTCTTTGATGAAAACCGGACATACGGCTGCTTTAGCATTGTGATTTCCTCCACAGTTAGGGCACTTAATTGGGGGGACGCATTCTCCTTCGTGGGTCTTTTAACCACACACACAAACTGGTTCTGCTGCCTTGCACCTCTTCGAAGTGTGTCCATACTTTTGGCAATTGAAACATCGCATAGGCGATGGTATATATGGTCGGACTTTCAAATTATAAAATGCCGCGTCAATAGAAACTGGTGGTCTCGGTCTGTCGAAGGTAAGGACAAGAGACGCTGTATCTATTAGAGTTTCGCCTTGTCGTCTCTTGATTCTTCTTACCTCAACAACTCCTTGATCAGCCAAACCTTCCTTAATATCCTCTATGGTGCTATGTAGAAAATCTCTACAGGTGATGACACCTAGTGAGGAATTAAGTCGTTTATGTGGACTTACTTCAACCTCTATTTCACCAATTGATTTTATATTTTTTATTATCTCTGCTTGAGCATATGTTTCAGCCTCCACACATATAGAGCCGTCTGCTAGCTTTTTGACACTCTTCGCTTTTCCCATTATACTTTTCATACATTTGTTTAACTTAAAGGAGCAGCTGGTAGAGAAATTACCCTCTTTCTTCCTTATAAGAAAGTATCGTGCCCAATTGTCCTCCTCTAAATCAATGAACAATCTGTTGTCCTTCGCAGTGACTTTGTTATTGCTCTTTACTTTCTTCCGTGGAGGAGAAAGTGGAGCAAAAGGTTCCAATGTAATTGCGTGCTCTTTGGCCGCAGAAATTCCATTTTTATTCATGATGTCCTTTTCCATGCCTTGGTCATTAGCCTCAATCGTTCCGGGAAGTAGGGTAGGAAACTGAGCAACACTCAGGGGTTCTGGGTGAGGAAATTGGGGTTGATTAGGGTTAATAAGGGTAAGGGATTGGGTTATTAGGTTGTTGTTTGGGCCTTGCCCAGAGAAAGTAGTTTTAATATCCATCATAGGGTATCAAAAGAATTCGTCGTGGCACGTGGTCCCGCCTCCACGGACGCTCAAATGGACCCGATTACTCTCCGAGCAGACCATCACACCACGATATAGTCCGGTGCCTGGGATGACGACGTTCCGACACCCAAGAATCGACCCGCGCCCCCATGGCCCCCTTCCTGACCCTAGGAACCCACCTGAGGCGGAGTTCCCTAGCCTTCCTGGGGTCGGGCTATCCCCCAGGTAGGGCTCTCGGGTGAAGCCGAGGCCAAAGACATGTGTTGGGATTGGACGCCCGCAGGTCGTCGTCTCCCTCAATGCCCAGGACCCTCTTTTCCACCCTAGCCCCAAAGCCTCGTGCCGGCAAGCACGAGGGAGAGGTATTTATACTCTGAACTCTCAACGAGTGCGTGTCTTTGTTCATGCAGTGTGTGTAGTCGTCTGTGGAGTGTCGAGTGTTCAGGTGTATGTGGGTGTGTGTGGTGGGGAGCTCGAGTTTGCCTGTGTGTAATATTAATAATTTGTTAACAAAAATGACTAATAATCTATTAAGCAAGGATGTTGACAATGCTATTTCTTCTAATTTTAATAATTACTATCGCAATATTAGCACACTGGGTCATGGCGAGTCTTATTTATATTTAAGATGTCCTATTGAATTTACTAGAGCTTTGTGTCAACTGAGAGTCATGTCCAAAAGATATATTAGTATTTCTGTGAAGGGCTTAGAAAGTCGGTTCAATCCGGAGGGTGGTTGCCCTGTCTGTCTCAAAGGCTCAAATGACCTCTTACATTTTATGCTCATATGCTCATTGTACAATTATTTTCGTACTAGATATTTAAGCTCCTACTTATCTAATGAGATTGAGTTACAGTATGAATTCGAGAAGTTATTAGTAATTGATTCGGTGTGTAAATTGAAAAATATATATTATTATATTTCCAAGGCATTGAGATTGAGAGAATTTATTTTAAATTTGTGATATCAAAGGTAACTGTAAATATTATTTCTATTTTTGTACTTTTTGACAGTTTATCTTATATTTCTATATGTAGTAAGCTGTAGCTAATGATAGCAGTTTTTTTTTGTTTTTCTCTTTGTCTCTTTTTTTTAACCAATTCATCTAATTGTCCAATATATTTGAGCTCGAATTAATCAATTATTATGTACAGTTGATATTATTACGAATTTCCTTTGATTAAAATGTATTATTTTTTTATTTCTGATATCATTATTGACTGTCATTTCATAACTTATATACAGCTCTCTATCTCTTATTTTGGAGTGAATTTTTCTTATAGTAATAATTTTATTTATTTAGAAGTAAGTTTCATTTTTTTTTAGCTTTTTGTTTCCTCTTCATTATTTACTCAATTTTCATCTTTCCTTTTCTTCAATCATTTTGATTATGTAAATTAATATTATTACTATTATTGTAATTTCTGTAATTGTAATTAGTGTAATTTGTACAAGGAATTTATTTTAGTTAATTAGTTATAATTTTTGGAATGCAGTTAGAATTCGATTGTATTTATTCAGTGTATGTCCAGTTTGAAAAGCCAACTCACTTGCTTAACAGGCTCATTTGTAACCTTATAGCAAATAAAGTTTGATTTGATTTGATTTGATTTATTATCCACAAACAGAGGAATATGACAAGTAGGTTTGCTTATATACCATAGTTTTCAACTACTAAGCTACTTCTTATGGCTATAGCTACATATCCGGCTTCAACAGTTAATTGTTACAGTCGGTTTTCTTTGACTGCGACCTGAACGATAATCTTTTGGAGGGATATGCTGCGGATGCCTTCACCGGTGGCATGAAGAATCCCGAATTAAACCAGGCTATCAAGTTGGCCAGATCAAGGACGATCGGGGAGGCGCAGGCAAGAGCTTTAGAATTTGAGGCTGTAAAAAAGGTAAGACAGACTTATGTGAAGCCATCTGTGGGGAAAATTGAAGACATTGTGGAGCGGTTTGTGGAGTGTTTGGTTCGGGAACTGGTCAGGAACGCAAGTACAGACTTTAAACAGTCTTGGCGCCAAGGAGTCTTCTCTTTTTTAATGTGGGAAGCTCCAGGGTGAATAGAAGGCTTCACCTCCGAGCGCAGCATTAAGTTATACTGCACCCTTCTCGAGGTGGCTCCGTTTAAAACCAAACTCGGCGGCTCTAGACCTGGACGTCGATAAAAGTCCCCGGCGGAACTTGGGTGTACCCGCTGGTCATCTGAGGTGGTGCCCCCAGGGGCAGCTTCAGAGACACACCCCCCTAAAACAGGGTGTTATGCGTACCGTGCCCATGTAGGTTTGCAGCCAGGGGGTAATACAGGCTGTAGTATAACGGTGCCTTCCTGAAACCGGGCCGCATCAGGGAGTAATAAATGGCCTTGCTGTATCATGCGGGGCTCTGGTGCAGTTGACCGATGAGAAACCCTAGCTGTACGTGGGAATGATCCATGAAGAGAACCAAAACATCTAAATTCGAAACCAGGCGGGTAGCTACCGCCACTTTACAACCTGCGGCCCAAACCACAAAGGAGCGCGCTCCCAGTGGAATGGGCATGCGGGGCATGCCTCGCATTAGCGAGGCGAGTACTTCTCGTCAAGCTGAGCAGGTTCAAGTAAGTAAGCGGGTGGATACCGCGATTGTAACAATGGAACCTCAGGTATCCAAGGAGCAAGCTCCTGGTGGGGGTGAAGCTGGCAGTAGGCCTATTACTAGCGGTGGCGGGGAGGCTCCCGCTCATCCTTCTGGTGCGGTAGGGAAAGAGGAGGCACCGGGTCGGAAAAGGAGCGGGAGGAAGAGGACGTTACCGCCACCGCCCCCAGGGCAACCGGGGGCGATAGATGACCCTCTGAGGAGAGGCCTCAGTGGTGCAGGCGTTCGGTGGTATCTCCGCGCGCTTGCTGGGGGCATGACCTCCCAGGAAGCAAGAGCGGAGGCCGAGAAGCACAGAGCACAGCGGGTGAGCAGTAGCCCACCTCAGCGTGCTCATGGTAAGCGGGAGAGATATATAAACCTCCCGAAAGGAAAGACATTAAAAGAAGAAGGGTGGTACCTTCTGGCAGTACACATCCCGGGACTTCCTCGGGGGCCAACCCAAGCCTTTGCTGACCTGGCACCAGCTATGCCGGTGCAGTACAGGCGATGAGGGTTGGGGTGATGCCTCGAGGTTTCCCGGATGTGATACTCAGTGCTGAGGAGTTATCAGCACTGGAGGATGCTATTGTGGAGGAAATAGCCCTTGGATGGGAGCATAAGCTCCAATTTGAGGGCATACATTTTCGTCCAGGGATGCTGTGGCTAGACTGCTTTGATCAGCACACGGCGGACTGGCTGCAGAGCAGGGTATCAACCCTGAGTACTTGGACGGGAGTGGAGTTGATGGCGTGCTCGGGAGAGGATTTCCCGAAGATGCACACCATCACTACCTTCTTTCCAAGGAGTGCGGAGAAGGGCATCAAGAAGGTCTTGGCCTTGGTGGATGCCCAGAACGTGGGAGTAAACACGAAGATCTGGAAGATCCTCGTGTGTAAAGAGGAGAATGGAGGCCTCTTGATGACCGCCGCGATCGACGATCAGTCGTTCGAGGCGGTCAGGAGGGGAGGAGGAACCATCCGATTTCGGTTTGGGAAGCTCCCCATTAGAGGCTGGAAGAAGCTGGAGGGTGAAGGGGATGATAAGGAGCAGCAAGCTCCTTTGTCCTCTACTCCAGCGGAGGAGCCGCCGAGGGAGAGTTTATCCCCGGGGCTCGAGTACGATTCTCAGCGACGGGAGAGCCTGGGAGACATGGGAGCAATGGATCTCTCAGCCCTCCGGGCAAGCCTCTCGGTCGAGGAGGAGGAGAAGCTCCTGGGGGAGGAGGGGGGTGCTCCTCCCACCCCCCTATGAGCAAGCACCCTTCGGAATGAGTACCGGGGTAGCCCAGGCAAACCTACACCATGCAAAGGGGGCATCGACCACCATTGCGAGGCTGTTCGCCAAAAGGCTACTTAGCCTGGTGCTGATTCAGGAGCCGTGGACAGTCAAAGGACGGATTTGTGGACTGTCAGGTAAGTACAGTAAAGTAGTATGGGATGCTAAAAGTGAAAATCCTAGGGCCTGCATCCTGATCAGAAATAATATTAATTACACATGTTTTTCAGAATTTACGACGCGGGATCTGGTATCCATTTTGGCCCACTTGAATTATGGAGGTAACAACCGCGCCGTTGTGATAGCATCCAGTTACTTCGCTGGGGACAGGGATGTACCGCCGGCGGAGGTTCAGAGGTTGGTAGAATACTGCCGGGAGCGGAAGCTGCCTTTCCTCATTGGATGCGATGCGAACGCCCACAACAGAGTGTGGGGGAGCAGAAGTAACAACAGAAGAGGTGAGTACCTTTTAGAGTTTATCCTCCAATATAACCTAGATATTTTTAACGTCGGGGCGTCACCTACGTTCGTAACTAGGGCAAGGCAGGAGGTTCTGGATATTACCTTTGGTAGTCCTAGCATCGGGCAGTTTGTCGGGAGCTGGGAAGTCTCGGATGAGCCTTCCCTTTCAGATCATCGAATTATTACATTCAGTCTGGAGGGGTTTGGCGATGGGGGGGCAGAGTGGAGAAACCCCAGACGTACGAATTGGGAGGAATTTGTCACCAATTTGAGCTGCGCTCTAAATCGTACCGGCACTGCGAGGGCGCCGCAGTGTCGTTTGGAGCTGGAGCATAGGGTAGAGGAACTGAATGAGGCGCTGGTAGGCGCCTTTGAAGACAGTTGCCCCGTGAGTAGACTCCGGTGCTGTAAGGACGTCCCCTGGTGGAGCAGAGAGCTGTCAAATCTAAGATCCAAAGTGCGCAAGCTCTTCAATGGGGCCAAGCGCACTGGGGATTGGCAGAGCCACACGCGGGCGCTTACTACCTACAACAAGGAGATTAGAAAAGCTAAAAGAACTAGTTACAAGAAATTCTGTGAGGACATCAGCTCCGCACCCGTGGCAGCCAGATTGCATAAGGCAATGGCCAAACACGGTTTTGGAGCATTGATGTCACTCAAAAGACCTGATGGCAGCTATACGCAGGATGGGGAGCAACGTGCTCTTCTCCTGCTGGAGACCCACTTTCCGGGGAGTCTGCCACCAGAGGATGGTACTGACACGATAGGGCCCAGCAGACCGGTAAGGGATGACTGGGAGGTGGCGAGAACCATCTGCACGCCACTAAGAATAGAATGGGCAATAAATAAGTTTCAGCCCTTCAAGTCGCCTGGTGTGGATGAGGTTTTCCCGGCCCTCCTACAAAAGGGCCTAAGGAGGTTCTTCCACACTTGGTTAAGATCTTTCGGAGCAGTTTGGCACTCGGGTATATACCGAGGCCGTGGAGAAGGGCTAGGGTGGTCTTTATCCCCAAGGTTGGGAAAAGGGATGCCACCTTGCCCAAATCCTTCAGGCCTATCTGCCTTACGTCTTTTCTTTTAAAGACTATGGAGAAGGCCGTGGATAATTATATCAGGACAGGTGTTCTGGAGAGGGTGCCCTTGCACCCCTGTCAGCACGCATATCGAGCGGGAAGGGCGACGGATACCGCTCTATATCGGCTGACAGATGTAATCCAGAGGACCCTAGATGTTAAGGAAACGGCCATCTGTGCCTTTTTGGACATAGAAGGCGCGTTTGACAATACTTCCCATGAGGCGGTTGGCAGAGCCCTTGTTAGAAGGGGGGTGGATGGAACAACCGCCAGATGGATGATGGAAATGTTGTCTACAAGAACGGTAGAGACTGTGGTGGGCTCACGGACCATCCGCTCCGCACTACTCGTGGCTGTCCGCAAGGGGGGGTTTTGTCACCCCTAATGTGGAGCCTGGTGGTGGATGAGCTCCTCTACAAACTGACGGACGTCGGCATAGCCTGTCAGGGATATGCTGACGACGTCGTCATTATTGCTAGAGGAAAGTTTGAAGAAACCCTATGTGACATAATACAGAGGGGTCTAGATATCACTAGCGGGTGGTGTGTCTCAGTGGGGTTGTAGGTTAATCCAACGAAAACCACTGTGATACCCTTCATTAGGAAGAGAACACTCCCACGCCTGAAAAATATCTGGCTAGCCGGAGAAGAAGTAGGGTGGGAAAAGGAGGTTAAGTACCTAGGGGTGACTTTTGATAGTAAACTCCTATGGAAGAAACACATTGAATCAACTGTTAATAAGGCCACTGGCGCCCTCATGATATGTAGGAGGATGGCGGGCAAATCCTGGGGATGCCCCCCGAGAATCCTACGGTGGATGTACACCATGATGGTGAGACCAGTTATCACCTATGGCGCGGTGGCTTGGTTTGGAAAGACCAAAGAAGTATCGGTCAGGAGAACTCTTGACAAGGTACAGCGGCTCGCATGCTTGTGCATGACGGGGGCTATGAGGACTTGCCCCACCGCCGGGATGGAGGTTATCCTCAATCTGTCACCTTTGCACCTAGTGGTGGAAAGGGCGGCGAAGGGGGCCCTTTTTAGGATCTCTAGGGGTGGTGCAGAAGTGGAGGGAGGGCTGGGGGTTAGAGAGTTGGTATTCTCACCTTTGGACTCCCTCATCTGGCACCTCCCTAGGGATGGTATGTTTAAGAAGTATAGCTTCACAAAAAATTTTTCGTCGAAGCAGGGCACCAAAAGTGAGTGGAGCGAAGGATCCGCTCTGTTGGCATTAAGGAACATGCCATAAAATGGTATACTGATGGGTCGAAGACCCTCGATGGGACTGGGGCAGGGGTGGTTGGTCCAAGGATCAAGCACTCGGAACCCATGGGTAAATTTCCCAGCATCTTTCAGGCGGAGATATACGCTATTGGAAGATGCGTTCAATTTAACCTCGATAGGGAATATAGGAATCGGGAGATTGTAATCCTTTCCGATAGCCAAGCAGCCATTAGAGCTCTGGGTGCACCAGTTATTAACTCTAAAATGGTTTGGGAATGCCTAGATAAACTAAACGATCTGGGCAGCAGGAACAAAGTCGCACTTTGGTGGGTGCCGGGGCATTGAAGGGAATGAGACGGCCGACTCCCTGGCCAAGATAGGCGCTATGACACCACTTTTGGGGCCGGAACCTTTTTGTGGGATTAGCGACCAGTGTCTGTTAGAGGAACTTAAGAAGGAGGAGGAGACGAAGAGATCTCAACTCTGGTACTCCCTCCCCAGGTTGCGGCAGGCCAAGATCTGCTTGGGAAATTATAACCAACGGAGGTCGGAGGCCTGCATTGGATTGAGTAAGAACAAGCTCCGCGTACTTACGGGTTTCTTCACGGGGCATTGCCGACTTAGAGGACACCTGGCAAGCTGGGCTTGGAAAGTGACAGCTCATGCAGATTCTGTGGGGAGTTGGAGGAAACTCCAATACAGCTCCTAACAGACTGCGAGGCTGCCACTCAGAGAAGGTTCAGGAACCTGGGTAGCTACCAGGTGGAGGAGGGGGATATACCCTCTCTAGAGCCCGTCAGGGTATTAGGATTCCTCAGGGACCTCAACCTGATGGAGATATTGTAGAACGCATGTTCAATTGGGCATCCGTTCGGGTGCTATGGGCAAGCCTGTGGCACCCAGGGGGGCATAGCACAATAGACCTGCTCAAGGTCGCAGTGCGTTGGCCCCCCCGATAAAAAAAAAAAAATAATAATTAAACAGTCTTTAAAATGTTTTAACTGCCAGGAATTTGGACATTTTAAGAGAGAGTGCAATCCCCCTCTTAGCAAGAAACAGAGCAAAAGGGCGAAGATAATCAGGAAAACTTCGAGGACCTGGCTTTGAGCGGCGGAAGCCGGCTCGTCTCTCTTATGCCCCAGCACAGTTAAAGGTTCCACGGCTGAAATGCGACGACACTGGCCTATTACTGGAAGAAAGGTTGCGGGTAAAGCCTGCCAGATGGTCGTAGACACTGGAACCACCCACACTATCGTCAGGAAAGGTTTACTACTGAAGTGGAATTTAAGAACTCTTTCGAGAGGTTATCTAATCGTAACGGCCAATTGGGAGAGCATGGATGTCGTGGGAGAAACCCAGGTCACCATGTTTTTGTGGCAGATATTGAGGATCCAGTCATACTGGGGATGGATTTTATGAAGGCCCATAAAGTCATCCTGAATTTTGATGAGAGATCTATGCGAATAGGGAACGAGGAGACCGTTCTAAAGATATGTAAAGAAGCTGATGGAGTGAACGGATCGCCACGGAGTGAACCTATAGCCGCCGTCGCATTGGAGGAAAAACCAGGAGGGTTACTGGGAGTATTAGAGCCGACTCCGCAACTCGACACGGCATTCTAGTAGGACGGACGCTTATCTCAGCTAAAACTAATAAAATACCGGCTAGACTTTTGAATACTAAGGATTTCGTCCAAAAGCTGTAGAAGGGAACGATCATAGGCAGGTGTGAAGAGGTCAAGATGATAACCGCTTCTGAGACTGTCAGCGCAGATCTAGCTGAGCGGCAACAGTTCAGATCTAATCTGAACCAAAATTCAGAGTAATGAACGAGTTCATAAAAAGTGCAGTTGCCGATTTGAAGCCTGAGGACAGGAAACCGGCCGAAGAGCTGCTATGAAAATTCCAACAAGTATTTTTTTGCAGCGACAAAGATCTTGGAAGGACGGAGACGGTGTAACACCGAATCAATACGGGCGATCATCCACCCATCAAGCGAAGGATTCCCCTGGCCAAGCAACAGGAAGTTGACCAGATGTTAGACGACAAGAAGACACAAGGCGTTATCCAATCCTCCAGCAGCCCTTGGGCCTCTCCCGTTGTGTTGATCAAGAAGAAGGACGGATCGACAAGATTTTGTGTCGATTACCGCAAGCTTAATGACATCACGAAGACAGACAGCTATCCCTTGCCACGAATAGACGACACTCTGGACACCTTAGCGGAGGCCAAATGGTTCTCGACTTTGGACTTAAAGAGGGGTACTGGCAAGTGGAGGTACATTGAGAGGATCGCGAGAAGACAGCTTTTTCCACAGGTACAGGACTATGGCAGTTCAACGTGATGCCATTCGGACTTTGCAATGTTTCGTCTACTTTCGAGAGGCTGATGGATACAACTCTGAGAGGGTTACATTGGCGGAACTGCCTGATTTACCTAGATGACGTTGTCATCTTTAGCAAAACCTTGAAGGAACACCTCAGGCACTTAAAAGAGGTCTTGGAAAAATTGTCCGGCGTTGGCTTGAAGCTTAGTCTGAAAAACGGATTCGCTTACCGTTAAAGATGGCGTATTGCTGCGGATCTGGGAAAGCGCAGATGGCAAAGACAAAAGGAATCAGGTAATTCTATCTGCATCGAAGAGGGAAGAAGTGTTAGTGGATATGCACGGAGGCATTACTGGCGGCCATTTCGGAGTAAAGAAAACATTGGAAAATTGAGGCAGCGGTTCTATTGGGTAGGCTACCACCAGGAAGTTGAAGATTGGTGACGGCGATGCACGGAATGTGTAGCGAGCAAAGGACCCAGAAGTAGAACCCGTGGCGCTATGAGGCAGTTCAATGTTGGAGCACCGTTCGGAAGAATAGCTATCAATATAGCCGGCCCCTTCCCAAAATCTAAAAGGGAAAATCGCTATATACTAGTTGCGGCGGACTACTTCAGCAAGTGGAAGGAGGTGTATGCTTTGCCAACCCAGGACACATCAGCTGTGGCCGAAGCTCTAGTAAATAACCTGTCCAGCCGTTCGGGATTCCTCTGGAATTACATTCCGTTCAAGGGAGAAACTGTGAGTCACTGGTACCGTCCACGAGACCCCGGGCCGCACACCAGCCAGCGTTGTGCTTGGAAGAGAACTTCGGCTACCCAGTGACCTTTTATTTGGCAGCCCAGAAGAGAAGGAAACGGACGTGGACAAGTATGCAGTAGAGCTTCGCCGCAGATTGAGGACCATCCATGGAAAGGTGCACGGACAAGATGGTGTTGGAAAGTGACCCGATGTAAAACGCGGTACGATCTACGGGCCAGCGGAAGGACCTTCCAGGGAGGCGAGAAGGTATGGCGAAGGTACGGAAGAAGGGAAGGTCCCCAAAACTTCAAAACGATTGGAAAGGACCTTAGAAATCCAAAATGAAGGTCGTACATCTGGTCCGGTTACTGCTTTACGTCACCAGCGATGTTTTTGTTCTTGACGAACAGATCTGAGAGGGGAGCAGTGTAACGCAGCCACGGGTGCCATCTAGGAGAGAAAGCAGGTACCTCAAGTTCTCCTAGTGGCCTCTAGGAACCGCTGACAGCGCATTTTAGCTCTTTGTAGAAGAATCGAGAAAGTTCCAGACCATTCTGTACCGGTATAAATAGTGGGACCACAGAGATTTGAGAGAGTTTTCTTGTTAGAAACTAAGTGTACTTTTGTGAAAAGTGTATAAAAAGTGAACAAAGTGAACTTTTGAGGTTTAAACTGTGAATTAATTTTTATTAAGTGTTGTATTTATAATTTATTGTGTAAAACAATAAATTGGTGTTTTTCTTGTTGAAGTTTAGAGTATTTTATCTAAACGAACCCACTTAAAACTAGTTGCAGTAGCTAGTCTAGAGGGAAAAACGTTAAGTATTTTCCAGAGTGACACAACACTTCGCCATACATCACGCACTATAAACAGCTCTAAAAAGCTTCCCTACTCAAAAACCTGAATATATATTTTGGCGCATGATACAAAAAATATCCAACATATTTTAAGAAAATATGTTTTCCTTAGCACTTAAAATATTGTATTAGCCCACTCAATTATTAATGCGCAAAATGCGCCTCAGCTTCGTTCACAATAAATTATTATGCTTCACTCCACAAGTAAATGAGCAACAATTTCCCACCTATTTATTATGATCCCCAATTATTTGCCTCTTTAATCTACAGAATGAATCTCCATCTACCTCTTGCCCTGTATTTCGTTCACATAAGAAGTTCTCATGAGAGTAGAAGTTATGGTGTTAGATCTGACTGCATGAATTTATATCTAAACTATGATATAAATTTACACAGTGAACGAACTAGGAGAAATATTTAGCAAAATGCACATTGCAGCTAAAAATTGCAGCTTTATGTGCGAATGTGCTTGTGAGGGCCATTTGCCATTAATAAAATAAAGTAAAGGTATAAAACCTTTATTATAGCGGTTATTGGATAGGGTTATTGGAGCGCTGTTTTGTTGTTGATATAAACTTTTTCTGTGACTGAAGGATTTTATACCTCAATATAAAAAATTATTGTAAAATATGAAAATGTGGGATTAGTATGCATTATTATTATTATTATTTATGTTGGGGACGTAAAGCAATGAACTTAAAGGCACTTTATCCCAGCCACCTCCGAGACCTTCTTAATGTCTATTGGCCTAAAAGCAACACTGCTCAAAGCTAAGATTTAGATTAAAACAAATTTATTCGAGGGCCAGGTTAACTTAAAAATCGTTAATTACCTTGAAAAAGGACTAAACTTAATTTGTTGGTATTCCTTTCACCTATTGCCAGCGGGGTGCAGGGGCTGAAACTCTAAAGCAACGATGGAAATTCTACTGTTTTATATAATATATAAGGTACTGCGTTTTTTGAAGAACCATTTTTTTTTATATTTTTCAGTTACGGCTCTTATAATTGTTACATTAAAAAAAAAAAAAAATTTCTTCATTAATAGTCCTAATTAGTCAATTTGATTGAGTAAGCTCAAAGTTGTATTTACATATATTTGACGGGAGTAATAATTATTATACAGATTTTTTAAATTTGGATATGCAAATTATGGGTTAGAAAGCCCTATGTTCATTTATCTAATTTTTTTTTTAATTAGTAGTAATTTCAGAATTTATATACATTTACTTATTAGTTGTAGGTCAGAAGGGAGTCCATATACTTTGCTGAACCTAGCTAATTTTAGTAGACTCTTTTAGTGTACAAAGCACAGTGCCTACAAAATCCCTAGATTTCAGCATTTCTTAATATTTAAAAAGGGCGCTTCACCACTTCCAAAAAAAAAAAAAAAATCTGTTGTATCCTTAATGCCCTAAAAACAAGCTTAAATTTCTCACCCTTTCAAAAAGTGAGATCTCTGGACCTTTAATTACTTATTTTTTTACTTTTCTTGTTTTTCTTTCACCCTTTTCGATATAAATCAAGAGTATCTAAATAATTTTCGCATAGCCCTCATGCGATCGTTATGAAGAAGATTCTGCAAAAATTACATCAAACTCTTTACTAAGAATTTGTTTATTCTTCACGTTTTGCTTATAAATTTGTTGTGAGTATTCAATAAAAAAAAAAAAAATGCTAATTTCTTCTTTTTATTTATTTTGTAACAATAGGAACACTGTATTGAGAGTGTTGATGTTTACAGACTTGTTGAAGCTATAAAATTCTTTCACTTCATATACAAATTCAAAAGAATGAATTTTATAGGCTACGGCAATTCTATAATTACAATAAATAACCTATATCTAGAACTAGAATGATCTATGAAAAAACTAATTAACAATAATCTATATTAAACCTAATGTTGAGCAATGAAAATATTTACAATAGCAATTTAAAATAAATAAATACAAATGGTATCTATGATACAAATACACCCTTCCTTACCCTAAGAACTATATGAGCAGCTAAACAAAATACTACTATCCAAGCAGTTACTGAGAAGAATCCTTTAAGTACAAGTGGATGAGTTACAGCCCATCCTTTGGCAGTCAACGCCCTCATTGCTTCTACCGAATAGGACACTGGGACTGCCCAGCGAAACCAACGGAGTACAATATGAGCACCTTGTTGTGGCCAAACCATTCCTGTAAATATAGAAAAAAAATATATATAAATGTCTATATATATTTCATGTTTTTATACTATAGTAACTGACAAGTTACAATAAACATTTATCTTGGTTAAAATGGTTACCTGAGAGAAGATATAAAATTAAATTTAGAATAACCAGCTTCAAAAATGAAGAAATAAACTGAATAAATTTATGTCCGCACCAATCATATTATTGCTGTTTGTGCTAAATTTAGTGAACAAAGATTAAAAATGGTTTGGAAAAGAAACTTTTTCTCAGCAAGAAATGATAGATTATTTAAATAATCCTTTCCATATATTGTTAAATTAGTTTGTACTATAATGAGATTATTTATTATATAATATATACTGATTCTCTACTGATTATCTATCAGCATCACTGCCTTAGTACAGCGTTAGTCTCGCCTCATTATCAGCTACTCCACCTGCTCTTGCAGAGTAGTACAGAATTAGAAAACACTACTTCTCAACACTAGTTGCTCATTTCTGCCCAGGCAGAATAAGTAAGAGATTCTAAAAGGGCCAAGCACTGAGCAGAGCGAGAACGGAGTGGATGCTAGGCGGATGTTATCATGTAAGGTTAGAGCTAGAGTCCCACAACCACCAGAAGAAGAGTAACCACCTGAGGAGTGCTACGCTTCTCCCTGCATCAAGGGCCATGCTCTCTTTCCCGATCTTAACAAAAAGGAGCTCACCTTGACTATTATATAAATTAACCACAGATTATTTAAAGTGCTAACAACATTTATAAAGGAAGGGATTAGCACAATGGTTAGCACACTGGACTCTCACGCGGAAGTGACGGGTTCGAGTCCAGCTGCTGCCCTTAGATTTTTTCTTTCTAGTAGCTTCTACAGCTCACTGTCCGGAGGCCGGCAGTGCACTGAGAAGGCTCCAGGCGCTAATGATCATAGATGTTGACGCGCCTTAAATTACAAAAAAAAAATTATAAATAGATGTTACACAAAATTTATTATGTAATTTTTTTAAAAAAAAAGAAGAAAAAATACAATTAATTTCATACAAAAAAAAGAAGAAGATTTTATGACAAATCCCACTGACATAACTGTTGAGCATACTGGTTTTTCATTAAAGAACTCATATATATAAGATTGTTATAATGCTTTGAGAAAGTATGTTCATAATTTGCTATCTGGAAATGTGAGAAGGATCCTTAGAGAAGAGAAACAGCAAATTAGGCAATTTTACAGATTTTGTTGTATACGAACCTAAATAACTTGTGACTTTGTAGATTTGAGAATCTTGAAGCATTTGTTACAAGGTCTCATTAATATTAGTATCACTGGTTTTTCCAAATTCTTGCAGTCATAAAGTAAAAATCTGCTCTACGTTGCATATAATTCATCAAAAATGAAATGATTCTTCCTTTTCCAAAATTTATGATTTTTATAATTAATCCTTGAATTTAGTAAAGCAAATACGGAATTTTTTTTTTGTTTCATTTACTTTTTCTTGGGCCTCCTATGCAAACTACCATTCCTTCCTCCTTTACTTGTATGCTTAGTATGTATAAACTGACAAGCCAAAACTGCTAGGCAGATAAATATTTTTCTTCTGTATATTTGTCTTAATATTATAATTTTGTAAAGCTCATTTCCTTAAATTTCAGGCATTGTGCACCTGTAATGTCTGGCCTAGGTGGCAGCAACTTTCCTTTTATAATTGCTAGTGTCTTATTTATATACCGTTTTAGTGTATTTAAAAACAATGAAAACAATGATATTAAAAAAAAAAAAAAATGAGTTGGCCGCTTCTTCAGAATGGTGTAAATCAGACACAACTAAAAATCATCTTGTAAACTAATTACATTTTAAATAGTATCTCCTAGAGAAGAAGATCAAAATTTCTCTTTAATGAGGAAGAATTATCTTAAAACTTTAATGTTCTGCTATTTATTTCAACTAATTTTCTATAAAAACTGTTTAAAATATGACGTGTTGTGCTACTGTAGATATATGTACATATTTACCATTATTAAATACATATTAAACTTTGTGCCTCATAACATGTTTCATTGTACTTTACAGGAAGAAATCAATTACTTATTCTGTGTCATACATTAAATAAAATTAGTTGAATTGGCTTTTTTGGTTCATTAATAATTTTTACTGTTCAATATGGATCAATAATTTATTTAAATCTATTGACGACTGACTGAAATGATTTAAAAATCTATTTAAATCCAAGTGAAAAGATTTATAAACACTTGCGATCTCTCAGGTAAATGCAGTTTCTTAAATTTTACATTTTTCTAAGTATTGATGGTGACATTGGCATAAAAAAATGTGAATAATTAAAATAATTTTAAGATAATTATTTAAACTTTCAGACGCAGGGAATTGAGTATGTGATCATTATATTTAAAACTTTCTTTTTTCAGTCAAGCTTTCGGCAAATTTATTTTGCCTTCTCCAGAGTGAATTCTAACAACATTCATACAAGTATGTATGTAATTATATATAGACATTGATCTTAAATAATTACCTGATAAGAAAAAATAAGAAAATACACTTCCCAAGCTGGCAAATGTGGCATGCAGCATTTTGTCAAATGCCATTGATACCAAGAATCCTAAAATTAAAATAATTTTAATGAGCTATATACAATTTATTTTTAAATAAACATTTGTAATAGGAATTTATTTATTTTTTATTCATTTAAGAACGATTGGAATTATTTTCAAAATATATAAATATATTAATGTAAATTATATTTAAAGCATGAATATTTAAATTTATTAATATTGTTAAAATGGTAAAACTTCAAATAAAACTTAATTCTGCTAGATATTGGACACTGAAAGTGGAACATTTGTTAAAATAGGATTCTCAGCTTAATCTAATATCTCGCTAAGTACAAATACCAGCAATATTTTATTAAAAGTTCAATTTGAAAACATACATGTCTTTCAATACTAGAATCGGAGAGAGATCTCAATTATGTATTTTTTTTTGGAAATGTATGTATTAAGTATGTAATTTTTTTTAACTACCAGTTTGTTTCATTTGCTAGGAAGCAAGGTTTTATCTTTGATTTCGATAAAAACTTTTGTACTTTTGATGACAACTGTTATACTGTAATAATAGAAGTTTGGACTAGAATAATAGTAATTTCAGTTATTTTACCAAACGCAATTCCACTAATTCCTTGGAGTAGTAGCAGAAGAGCTGTACCAATTGGATCGCCAATAAAAGGACTTTCATATATGTAATAGAGGACAATCATTGCTATACTCATCTGTAATCCAAGTATAATGATTTGTATAACAGTGTGTGAGATAAACACTTCCACCAAAGTAACACCTAAAAATAAAATCAGTTATCGAGTTTTTATAGTTAACATTTATTTAAAAAGTTCCAATGAATGAATTCATCAATATGTCACCTGCTACTAAACTTCTTTCCAATACACCTAATAATTTCTCTTGCACAAGCACTCCTATAGTATAAGACATCGGAAGGTAAAAAATTAGCCTGTAATAGAATTATCAAACGCTTTTTTAGAAATATTCAGTCAGCATTATACTTGTAATATTTTTTCTAGCCTAAGTAATGAATAAAAATTTTAACATAATTGTAAACATTATGGAAGAATTAAAATTTGAAGGAATGAAATTGAGGATCATTCTTTTTTATTTCATTTAAAATGTTTTTTTAATGAATATAGTGAACGAATGCATCCCTGACATCATTTTATTGAGAGGGATATAGTGGAGAGTGATCTTAAAAAATAAGATCTGTGCCTCTCAGTGATTAAAAGATAAGGCCTTTGCAGACCTTGCAAGACTATTTCTCTAAGAAATATCAGGATCTGGAAGGTTTTAGGAAGGTGCATACCTCTTGCTCCAATACACCATATGCGTGCTAGGCTTCTAAACCGTAATCTATAATACTTAGTGAGGATCCCAGTTAAGAGTATGATGCCTTGCTCAGAGTATACTGAAAAGTCTTAGCTAGTACCAGAAGGGTTCTCGAGGACAATGCTCTCTTGACTTCCTCCTCATTAGTGCTCTAATGAAGAGGCTGATTGCTTATTCAACAAAAGCGGTCCGGCTCCTTGCCACATTTTAGGTCTTTTCATTATACTCTATACCAACATCTCTGGTTACCAAAAGGGAGTAGGCCTATTATCACTCTCCGTTATATCCCTCTCAATAAAATGATGCCAGGGATAAATTTGTTCACTATCTTCATTAAAAAAACATTTTAAATGAAATAAAAAAGAATGATACCCACCTACTAAGATGTTTCCGTAGCATTTTTGAACTTACAATGCATGAAGTCAGTGCTTTAATGGTGGTCTGACTATCGCTTAACATCACAATTTTTCTCATACCGATAATTCGTGGTTGAACATTCATCCTTCCATTACGTAAATTTCGCCTGGAAAATGTTGAGAAACTTGTCGAATGCCTATAAATTCCAAACTTCTTCCTTCAGGACGCCGCGACCTATTCGCGTATACCTAATAGTATGCCCCTGGGTGATACTATTCATGACAGATTCATTGTTTCATTAATCATTATTGTGTGACAAATGATTATTTAGCCTTCTAGAAAAAGTTTTGACCAAGCTGTATATCATCCCATTCTTAGGGTGTCCTAGAAGGGGTGCCCACAGACAGGCATTCCTATTCTCTGATACTAATGCATCTTTCCCTTCCAATACTTTCCCTAGCTTGGCTAATCACTTGACAGAAAAGGGAGAGTCAGAATAATTTTCATCCCGGTTATGTTTTCAAGGGTTTTCTAATTTGGCCTTTCTCGCCCATGCCACCCATCGTAACTGATTGTAGTCCCATACTCCGCCTGACTATTACCTTAAGCAATTTAGCCGTCATAGGCAGGCAGGGAGGCAATTTCCTCAAAAACTTCCTGAAGCTATTTATTTTAGCATTGCATCTTTCCTTGCTTTAGATAAAAAGTAGAATGAAAAAGATATAGAACCTCTCTGCATAGCTTTGCTTAATTAAAGAGTTTCACACTTCGAATCTTAAATTTGACAAATTTTTGCTTGACAAGAGGCACCCAACAATCTTTTATTCTACTAATAGCTGGAACCCTAAAAGTACTCGAAATGTCTATTTACCTCATCTAAGCCCAGTTATCTAGCCAGTAATCTTAAAATCTCCCTAACAGAGTATCTACGCCATGCATGTCCACAATACGTTTTTCGACTTGTGAGATAAGGCACCTTTCTTAATCGACTATTGCATAAAACGTTTTTTAGTAAAACATTTTTAAGTAAAATTCCTCACTATACTTATACAAGTTCTATTTCTTTCATAAAATATCATACAATTGTGAGTTGAGAATACTCACAGTATAATAATGGCAGGACTTGCATAATGATTTAAATTAGCTACTGTTTCTCCATAGATTGGTTCCATCATCTAAACAAAACAACATATAGATTATTTACAAAAATATTATTTAGTTCATTAATATTTACAATGATATTCTAAATGAATTTACCCTTATTGGTATGTATAACAATTGTTTATGCCATCCGCAATCATCGTACAAATCTTCCATGTATTTAATATATTCACTAAATATATCTATGTTCAGAAGGGTTCCAATATTTTGATCTTAAAAAATAATGCACAGTTAAAAAATAAAATTAGAATTCAAATCAAGATAGTAAATAACAGAAAAAAAAACAAGCTTAGGTATTAAATATTGAGAATATATTATGATTATTATACAAAAATAAATACTTACTAGACATATCGAGCCAAACGCTTATAGTACCATGTTCGACAGTGAACCTTTTAGATTGGAGATGGTTAGCTATTTTATCCACAACACTCTGAGTATAATTGGTAGGAATATGTACAACACCCCAGACATCATTTTTCTTTGTTGCATAAAAGGCTGATTCCAGGTCATCATATTCTAACTTTAAAAGCAAAACTATATAATTGTATAAGCATTTAGAAGTGAAAAAATTATTTGACTATAGTGATATAATATTTTTTTTTTTCTATCACAGTAGACTGATATGAAACTACTTTACTAAATCATTGAATACATTTGTATTTTTATTGCGTTTTATCTGTACAAGTAAATACAATGGTGTTATCTTTCAATTAAACACCAAGGTTTGAATAAAATTGCCTAAATATGTTAAATAATAGCCAATCATGTTTTCAATTAAATGGCATACACATTTAAATAACATATATAACAATAATATTATAACAAATCATTACATAACATTGTAAACTAACTTCTAGAACTAGTTTAAATATAATCATTGTCAATTCATTAGGAAACATTCTTTAAATTGCATCCCTTAATCTCCTTCTTATTTTTTCATCTTTTTTTTTTAAATAGTTCTATGATAGAAAAATGAATATTATTTAATCAGGAGTAAATTGAAACTCTCACTTGGAATCGTGAGGATAATCGTGAACGCAACAACTATAAATTGTCATTTTATTCTATTTTCAAATAAAGTATTCCCACATTGCGTACCTCAAAAATTTGTTCATTTTGATAATAAGAATACCTGCCACTTGCAAACTGCAAATTAAATTTATCCATCCCAAGCAAGATAGAGTAGTATAATTGAATCCATCATTTTAGAGCATGGGAATGGCAATTTAACTTATGGATTTGCAGTTTCTATTTCTAGTATCATAAATACATTTTTTCTCTTTTTTTCATCTGTTGTATCTCAAAAGATGTTCCAATTAACTTAGATATGTACCAAGAAGGTTCATTTATTTTATTTTTAGAGTTTCTTTTAAGCTAAAACGATATTTTTTGTTTTATTCTCCCCGAGGAAACTATCAAAAAGATATCCTTAAATAAAAGAAATTATTGTTAATTAATAGCCTAGTTAAAGCTTAAAAAAAAAATTAAATTTAAATACACAAATAGAAATTGACTAAGTGCCTTATTTAAATCAAACAGCAGTTAAGATTCGCTTTGCAAGCTTATTGTAATTTTTACTTATTTATAGAAATTATAAGAGTAAATCTATAGCGCAAAAGCCGTTGGATTGAATTGGACCAGCGATTTTTATTAGGGGCATGTGGTAGCACGTTCACATCGTCATTTCGTTCTGACCTTCGCTACCTAAGTTCGCTACTAACTGTAGTTCTCTTTTTTTTTTTTTAACATACTGCGTCAACACCGTCTTTGGCCTTACGGGAATTCTTGTACCTAATGCGAATATGCTAGGCACTAGACATAGCGTCAATGCGTTTTGACGTATAAAATCCAGAATTCTGCTCAATAAGCAAAACATTTAGGTCGTTCATATGAGAAGCCCGGATGGTTAAAAGTGTTCGAATATCAGAATGTAACGATTTTTAAATACAACCAAAATTATGGACAAGGAATTCATTTTATTCTTTTATACCGCGAAAAATAATTTTGTATTTAGTAAAATAAATATTGAGGAAATGTATCGTATTGAGAATCAGCACAATTGAGAAAAGTTAATCGATGATTACTTTCTGTAATTATTATTCAAAGAATTTCTCTCAGAAAAGAGATACGATACACCATTATACCGAAATATCTGCTTCCCATTGGATAGTTAGGCAACATGTTGTATAAATTAGCTCTTAATGATATAAACTTAAATAAATTAAGGAATTTCATAAACAAATCGTTTCATATTTAACTTTATCGCGAACTACTCGTATTCAAGAAACTTGAACCAGTTCACCTAATCCATACTAATAAGTTACCACTTGGCATATGGTGATGGCATATGGAAATAATAAACAACTGAAGTAAAAGAGGAACGTTAAGCTTTAAAAGATGGAATGGAAGTCATAAGATGTTTTTGTAAAACATTTTTAATGATTAAAGATAATGAGGCATCCGAAGCGGATGAGGTTGATAATTCAGAAGAAGACTAGCTGCAATGCCTGAGCATTGCTGGCGAGTCCAGGAATGGGCTGAAAGAAGTGGCGTGTATTTTTCCCAATAGGCTTTAGTATCAAGGGGCAGTAGTACCAGTGCAAAGCTATTAGGTGTAGAAGGCTAAATGAAAAGAGCCTATATTTTATTTATAAATTATTAAAAAATAAGTTTAATATTATCTCGACGAACATAATTTAATGCGGTAAGCTGACTTTTGTGAAAAACTCTAATTTAAGGTGATTCACTACCATGTATCGACACTTCTCATGACTTTATTGCAATGTAAAAATGGTGGAATGGTTTATATCTAATTACCTTACTTATTCAATGAATATTAATTCCTTTTCCTAGAAATGAAATTCAATAACTAATAAAATATCACATAATATAAACTAAATAGTAAATTTCGAAAAAATAATTTTAATAAATTTTAAAATTATACTTACTATAACCATTGAACTACTGTACAATTGTTTTACAAATCTACAGCCCATAACGTATGTTAAGTTACATCCTGGTAAGGCTTGTTTAAGTAAACAGTTATAAACACCATTTGAATCTTCTTCATTTACTACTGCAATTTTCAATCCAGTGGGATTATGGCCAATTGCAATATTGAATAATAGCGTTATCGTTAATGGCAGTCCAAAAAGAAATAAAAGCATTCTGAAACAATAAAAGAAAAGCTGAAAATTTTATTATTTAAAAATAAGTTTAATTTAATTAACAAGCTTTTATGAAGAGGCTACCAAGATACATCAGCTTTGATTTGCTGCTACTACCATATAATTAATAAATAAACCAATTAATTACTTACAGAATTAGATCTAAGAGCTAAGTCTGATTGAAAGAGAATAGTTTATAAAATACGCAATTGCCTCTAAATCATAAGGATACCTTATTTTGATTTGAATAATAGTCAAACAAGCTGTGCGAGGGCTATAGCGATAGAAAACCGGATAGAATAAAAGTAGTTCTTTAAAATTCAGTGTTTTAACATTACTGCTTGGGCATTTAAATTTTACAGATGCAGATAAAGGACTTTTCAAATTCAATTTTTATGTATTACATGTTCATGAAATATGTCTCTACTTATAAATCAATAACTATAAATGGATAATAGTCCATAACTAAAATATTAAATAAAAAATGTATGTAGAAGTATATATCCTTCAAGGACAAAATAGAAGTCAAGGTAGCGAAGATACCACTGCAGTAGAATTCCGCTGAACTCTATTCAAAATTTATACAAACTTTTAAATGACGTAACATGAAAATTTTTATATTCATAATTAAATGGTGTGAAAATAAATTAATAAAAGATATAAATGACGAAAGGAAAAGATAATAAGGAGAATGAAAATTTAATTTCCAAAAATAAATACAACTTGAAAGCCAAATTTTTTATTGATTTACTAATAATAAATTGGCCTTTTACACCCTCGAGATCATGTTTGCCCATGCGAACGCAAGCAAATGTGTCAACTGAACAAGGGTTATAAATACTTTTATACAGAATACATTTTTTTGGGGAGGCACCTATTTGGTAAAAAGCGAACGTTTCTCACGTGTAAAAGCGAACAAACTTTTTCTCATAGGAGAGCAGTAAGGTGGGTTCTACGGGGTTATTTTGGGGGATAGGGGAGGATTCCTGGGGGTGTTGAAAAACGTAAAAACGATTCTACGCATGTTGCCAATGTCATATGACAGATACCGTTTGAATTCTTTTTTATTTACGTGTTAAAAGTTGTTATTTTCCGCAAAAATTGTTACAACTATCACGAAATTTTTACTTTGATTAATCATTTACTTAATTATGTTCCCTAAACTTCTTTACCTCTCATTTGTTATTACAAATATTATATATATATATTCCAAGTAGATTTTATTTTGCATTGTTAATTACTAGGGACGTAATTATAATTTGAATATAATATTATCTTTAGAATTTTTATATTTGTTTTGTTTATTTTGTAGGAATTCTACTTTTGTATGATTTATTATATTATAATCGTATTATATTTTAAAGTATGATATAATTATATTATATTTATATGGCAATTAATCTTGTAACTGGGTAATACCCGTAAATAAATAAATATTATTGAAAAAAAAAAAGACTAAGCGCAAAGGTGGCAGCCGAAGAAATTTGTGCAGAAATCAATTTTATTTCAATTAGTTTTCCAAGTAAATTCATTTTCAGGAGGATTTTTGAGGGGAGGAGTGGGGGAAACTCTTTTCCCGCAAAACGTATTAAAACTGTAGATTGCAATTAATCGTATTAAAACTGTGTATATTTTGCAAATATTACTTCTAAATTACTTGAAATTTAATTCTACAATTTAATCAGTTTAGATATGAGTGTAGAAGAATGACTGTTAAAAATTTGAAAATCCTTCTTCCTTTAATATATATAAAAAAAAAAATCTGGTGTGAAACACTCATATGACTTTCTCTTACTCCAGTTTTTGTAACTATAAAATTGACAAATTTTAATTAAACTTCGATATTTTTACTCAGTTGATATATAAAATATAAAGGCGGTGGGGTACATATTAATATTAGTTCCTTTAGCAGGTAGAAATAGAACGTGTTTTACACTGTTATCCAGAATGGAAAGCCAAAACACTATACAAACTCACATAACATTTAAAAATTGTAATGGCACAGATTCTACAAAACATTCAAAAATGAATTGTTTTGGAAAAATGTTTAATTTAAAACCAATAGGAACTGTGCAAATTAGTATTCCAAAATTTAAACAAAAACATTATAGCGATTTTTGAGAAAATTCCAAAAATTACAGAAGCCAATTCTATAAAGTTGCCCTACCGAGGTTACCTAATTTTCTTTATGGAAATGTAGTAATATACCTAAGATGCATCAATATTATATAGGTAAATATAATATAAATATAACTCGTTAATTTGCTCTAGAATATTTTACAATTCCTTGGCAAAGGAGTAGTATAAATTATATTTATGTACATTAAATCAAAACTTAGTTCCCTTTTTTAATACAATACTAATAATGTTGAAAAATAAACAAAACTTAATGTAATGAAATAGTAATAGTAAAATAATTAAAAAGTTAATACAATTGTTATACCCTAACTGTCGATAAATAAAATAAGTCACTAAACACAAAAGCAAACTTTGACTAGGAGGATTCTTAAAAGTACAAGTAAAAAATAAATAGAAAGAATATTAAAAAAAAGAAAATAGTAATATACTGGCCTCAATACACAGGTAATTCATTGTAATAAAATTACTAAGTCAATTTTCTATTTGTTGTGGTGTGGAGTGTGAAACTAAGTTTGCTCTGTGCGAGTCGGTGTTGTCACACTGTCTAAAAAACGCATCCTGAAGATGGGTGAACGCCCGAAACCGGTCGATGACCACAAAATGAAGCAGGCTACCACGGAAAATGTCTCTGATCAATTTTCTATTTTTTAAAGTTGCAGACAGAAATTTAAACAGCGAATTTACTTTTAACATATTTAGGCAACTAAAACACAAATCAGAGATAATGTTTCATTTAAAACAAGGTCATTTAAGTTCAACGTAGGTTCACTTCAACGTTGAAGTGAACTCTCTAAACGAACTTGGTTAATTTGCTCTAACGATGAATGAAAATCCGAAACCGGTCAGGAAGAACATAAATATGCATGCTACGACGGATAAAATACCAGATGTTATCCAGCATTGCGGATCCATCCACATATTCAACAAATGGCAAGACATTCAAACAGAAAGTGCTGGATGTCGTCCTTCTTTATTAAGTTCGCAATTATGGCAGACCCCCTCCGGATAGAATACAAATCTTCTTCCACGCAATAAAATTCTACTAAATTTTTTACCGGCAAGTCTGATCTCTGCCAGTACCCTTATCTTTTCAATATCACACTTTATACCACAGGTATTCCTCTGTTTGGCCCAAACGGCTAATTGGTCTGTAACATGTATTATAAAAACTATTCACAACCGAGTTTACATCAGTGCAGAATATTATATAGGTGATAAGTGGTAAAACCATACAATGAACGCAATTCTTACTTTAGAGAAAAGCTGAACGTTACTATTACCCCAGAACTACCCTAAAAATCAATTTTGCCGAGAGAATGTTAGAAATAAAAGTTAAAGGAATTTAGGGGTATAGATACTATAGGAAGTTAAGAAGAAAATCGTTGATGACGTTTTCGAGGAACTCACGAGAAGCTGAAGAAAAAAACAGTAAAGTCGTCGCCCATCTGGTTGGTGTATTTCGTGTCTGATGAGGTGATAGTATAGTGTTTAAGGTTCCTGCGTTTTTGAGATATTAAGTTCATACACACACAACACACACACACACCTGCGCAAACAGACTATTTGCCAAAAATATTTTTTGGTACTCAGAGCTCCATAAAAAAGGTATTTCTGGTGAAAACTCAATTTCGAAAATCTCGTACAATTGCAATACTAAGGTGTAAGAGAAAATAAAAAGGGCTAATGATAATCAAAGATAGTTTTAAACCTGATAAATGATCCAAGTTCTTTTAATACTAATTACTAATGTGCAATTTACTCACTGATCAATAAAATAATAAAATTATAAAAAGTGGGTGAATATAAAATATTACGAAGAAATAAAACATAATTAGTGCAAAACAAATAAGTGCCAATATTTTATTTAAGTATAAGGTAATCGTTTATTGATTCTATCGATTTAATATTTATCTTAATGAAATTTATAGCCGACAGCCAACTCCAGTATCATTTATAAATAATTTGAATAAAGAAGTGGTGAAAATTAAATTTTATAAGACAATTAAATTCATTCTTTGCTCTTATTCTGTATTTTTCATACATTAATTCATCTATATTAATTAAAACTGAAGTTTAACATTCAATGAATCAAAACAAACAAAACCTAAATGCGCACTAAGCAGACAATTTAGAAATTATAAATTAGCCAGTCTAGAAAGAGAAATTAAGGCAATATTAGAACCACATTTTTCAGAAAACCAAAGACTAGTCGATAAAACTGCTTCACTCTCGAACCTGAGAAAGGGACCTGTTGCAACAAAAATTTTCTATTTGTTCAAGGGGCCATAAAACATGTACTTTAAAAATCTGACCGAACACAATACTTGTTCTAACAGCATTCTGAAAAAATAATAAAAAAAGTTGCGGAACACTGAAAAAAAGTTGCATTTTCTGTTGAAGTGGATTTTTTGTACAAGAACTTCTT
Source organism: Triatoma infestans (assembly GCA_011037195.1). Lineage (NCBI taxonomy): Eukaryota > Metazoa > Arthropoda > Insecta > Hemiptera > Reduviidae > Triatoma > Triatoma infestans. The sequence goes on from JAAEAF010003518.1 coordinate 159,777, forward strand.
GTCGACTCCTTCGTGTTGAGTCGACACGAAAGAGCTTCTTACGATTTTTCGTTTTTGAAATATTTTTTTCACATATAAAATATACAGATCATTCTATACAAATTTTTTTTTTCTCAAGTTCAAACATTTTTTCAGATAAAACTTCAAATTCAAAAATTTGCCACGATTGCAAAATTTTATTCCCTAAATTTCTTAATAATTTTTATTAATACCAAATTTTAAATGATATTTGCATCATTAAAATGCGGGCCCATTAAGGAAAAAAATGGTGCAATAGCTGATTAAATGATTTCTCACAGAACATTTTTACTATTATCATATTTAGAGAAGATTTAATTTGGATAAATTTAAATATAAAATTATATAAAATCATTATTTTATATTCAAAATCCTTACAAATTTCTGAAATATATAATGTAACTAAAAATTTTCCCAGTTCTATACCTTAATATCATTTCTTTTTGTTTGATGTAATTCATTTAAAACTTTTATTTTAAATCATATTAATATTAGAAATTCTTATATTTAATATAAGAAAAACTCATGTTTCTTTTTCTCAATGTATAAAAAATTCAGGCAGACTGTAGCCATATCAAATATACGTACTATTATGTATTTATTTTTTAAAAATATAGTATTGTTTATTATTAATTACATAGTGATAGGATTTTCAGATAAAATCATCGAATCTGCACCAGCGACGGCTCCAGGTGGGCTCTCGCCCAGACTCTTCTGCACTCATCGGCGCGACCCTCTTACTCGTCAAGACATAATATTAATATGAAATAAGCTATATAATTAACAACATTGCAATTTAAAAAAAACCACAACATTAATTTACACACAGCTTATTAACTACCTTTGTCACTGACGGCAGAGTATAGGCACGACGCTAGAGCACCATCCAAGTTCAGGGCTAGTTGCTTCGGACTACAACACTTTTATTGGAACGTTTTCTCAGAAAAAATCATTTTTAAAAGGTACTAGGAAAGCTGCGACGTTAAACTTCTCCTATTTTTTTTAAATTATAATGTGTGACGCTACCGTTTATGCAACTTTAAGGGAATATTCAGTGAAAATTTCGATGTTGAAGTAAAATTGTCAAATAGAATTGTGGCAATAATAGATATTTTAACTAGATTGTATGCACAAATTCATCGATACATGTATGACCATATTCAGTACTACAATTAATAAAATAAAACTAATTCAAACTTAAAAAAAAATACTTAATAAATGTCAGAGATATTTTCCGTGATAGCCTACTTCTTTTTGTGGTCATCGAGCGGTTTCGGGAGTTCGGCCATCATCAGGATGCTTTTGTCAAACAGTGTGATGACATAGATTTGCGCAGAGCAAATCCTGATGATGGCCGGACGTCCGAAACCGGTCGATGACCACAAAAAGAAGCAGGTTGTCACAAAAAATATCTCAGATGCTTTCCAGCTCTGCGGAACCAACCACAACAATATAATAAATATAAGTGTACAATTAATGGCGTGGTTTATAACATTAATTAAAAAACGTCAAGTACTAACGGTTTATTTCGCCAAATAAAAAACCAATTTTTCACTATTTCAGCCACAAAACTAGCCTTTGAAAAGATCGCTCCATCCTGAAGATGTGATTTCTTTTTCTTTGGCCCGCGATGAAATTCTGGTATTTCTTTCTATAACAAAAAAGAATTCCTTAATGTTTATTAAATATCTTAATGTATTATTAAATAATACTATAATAAAATAATTTTTTAAATTAATAACATATCTCTACAACTAAATTGATAAGATAAATTAGAATTACTAAAACTTATTTGCTATACTAAAAATCCTTATCACATTCACATTAATAAATACTTTTGGGTCTTTTAAGGTATCCAGTCCCCAAAGTATTATACCTAATCCTTCGCAACTATTTAATTGACAGGCTATTCATTTTAGTAAAATTCATTTCTCTTCCCTTCGCTGAAGTAATTTCATTTACGCAACCAATATACTTGCTTCAACCATCTACCAGGTCGAATAGCCTATGATATTTTCTTTGTGGGCGATTTCCAGCATTTGTCTCCAGATATTTCAGCGGGCTTAAAAAAACCACTGAAAATCAACATATCCTTTTATATGTCACCCATATGTTATTATCAATATTCCCTTCCTAGTATTAGTTTGTTCGATACATTCCAAATGTTCATCTACAAAATAATCACAGGAATCCTCACAGAGATATCCATAAATTGCTACAGAACCAACTCTTCTGCATCAATATCTTTACATCTTGTGAGGACCAAAGATAATCAGCATCTATTGGGTACCAACTTGATCTCATCTCTCGGTCCAATTGAATGGTAACTTCGAGGTAGGTAATGTAAGAAAGGGTCATTAGTCTCTTAATAGATATTTTCGAAATCCTCTCGTTCGGTATTCTTATTTTTAAAAAATATCCATCATTAGACGCTGGTCTATACTCTAATAGTATGCAGTTTTATCGATAAAAATAGAGCTTCTTAAAATAAAAGACACCGGCCCACATTCGATAATATTCTCATATCTCCAGCCCCATTACTTGGACATATAAATGCAGAGTGTCAAAAGGCTTCCAATAGTCAAGAGTCAGATCTGTTAACTTTTAATATATTTCAAACTGTAGGATTAGCCACTCAGCAATTTGTTGAGAACATATTTCAGGCCTGTCTAAATAAGTAGGATATTTGCAGAGGGGGTGGATACAAAGCCAAATCCATTAGAATCTGAAAGATCATTGTGTTCTCTTATCATAGTGTTCGTAGACAGAATGTAGCATTTGTTTGTGTGTATGCGTATGGTGAGTCTGTAGATTCGCTATACTCTATTAGTTGCACGCATCAACTATATCTGCAGCGTATGTGTTTGTGTGAATGATGGAGATGTTAGTGTTGTTAGGCTGGGATACCTGCAGGAACTAATCAAGGAATTAAACCGAAGAAGTGGCTAGTTCACTTTCTCCTAAGGGGATTATCTGAACATAGTAGAGTTAAAAAAAGTATACCGAGAAACTGAAATATTTTAAAGTTTTAATTTCAGTATCACTACATAAGTATTTTTCATATTCGAGGTGCGTCCGCTCTACAGAATGATAAAATAAAAGTCAGGTAATTTTTTGAACAGTAATTATAAATATTAATGTAAATTAGATAATATTTAATTATAACATTAATTTAATAACAAATTTTTCTCTATTAGACACGATAGCTAAGCGGTTAGAGACATGGTACTAAGTTTGATTTCCGGCTTTCTGGGCTTGATTTTTTTTTTTTTTTAATTTAGGCGCCATCTATGATCATTGGCGCCCGGAGCCTTCCCAGTGCATTGCCGGCCTCCGGACAGTGTTCTCTCGCTACAGAAAACACTGTCCATCACCGAACTGTAAGCTGTAGAGGCTCATAGAAAGAAAAAATCTAAAAGCAGCACTGCTAGATTCGCTGGTCTCTCACGCGGAGATCCCGGGTTCGAGCCCAGTGCTACGCTTACATTTTTCCTTCCCGGGAGCTTCTTTCAGTCACTATTCGGTGATATCTGTAACGGGAGAACACTGCCCGGAGGCCGGCAGTGTATTGATAAGGTTCCGTGCGCCGATTACTATATGTTGTTCCGTCTTAAAAATGATAATACTAATTAATTAGATTCAGCTCTAAGGGTTTCAGAAAAACAATGTATCAATCAATGATGAAAGACTTCAAGTGTAGCAAGGGGAGGCTTTAAATTGAACTTTATTAAATATTATACTATCAGAAAAAAAAAAATTGAAACAATATAATTTTTGCAAAGCTAACAAAAGTTGTACCTTATCCTGGTCAAACTAAATGAATGTAGTGAGGTTAGCTAGAGGAACGCAAGATTAAGTTCCACACTGTGGAAGAGTGGTTCATACAGTATAAACAAAGTTGTAAGAGAAGTGTGCAACACTTCCATTCCACAAAACAATTTGTTGAATCTTATTAAAGCAAGATAGGACTTACATCAGTTGTAAGGGCCTCCAGATTTAGTGATGTAATATTACACTAATCTTTATCTATTTACAATATTGGTGGTGCATACCTAATACATTCATTCTCCAATGGTTCTTTAATATTCCTTAAACTATTATCCTTTATCTACTTTAAATCTTTTGTTTTTCTTTATTTTATTTAGTTGCCTTTACGTTAGGATATTAATATCATTTTCTTTATAAATAACAGTTTATTTTTAAATAAACCTATTTCTATTATATAAAAATTATAACGATGATAATTATTATTATTTCTATCATGACAGTGCAACTCATCACAAGAAACTTGACTTTAAATTACCATGACGTGCCACTCGACATTAGAGTTGAAAGGGTTAAAAGTTTTAAACGACACATAAAAGACTAGTCTTGGAAATTTTCGAAATGAATTACATAAGTGCAAACTGATGATGTTCTTGGTAATATTAATGGCATGCTTTTTAGATAACTTACATCTTTTGTAGTTTCTTGAATATAGCTAAGTTTTAAAAACGCACTTTCCATAGAATCACAGTCATTTTTCGACATTAAGTCGGCTGGAGTTTCTTCACAAAGAAGCACACCACCTCTCATCAAGCCCACCTGATAAATAAAAATAAATTAATCTTTGACGACTCAAAATAAAGAAATAAATAATATTTGTTTAGTTCAAATGGTAAGTCATATACCCTTACTGTATGATATCTTGAAACTCTTCTTTGTTTAGTAGATAAATTATACTATAGTATAATTTTAGTAGATAATTATATACCATTTGGAAATTGTAAAAAATGTTTGACATTTTTAATAAAAACCTTATAATAGTGATAAGATATTTTACATTTTTAGACATATGAAATTCTGTATGTTAAGGAAAGTCATTAGGCTTCAAATGTTTATGAATGTAGATTTCCATTCATAAAAATTAGCAGAAAGAAATGGAAGTTTCTAGCCAAGATTTAAAAAGGGAAGGTGCATTCACTTTACCGAGTAATACCGAATAGTTCCGGGTTAACCAATTTTTTCAAACTTGCAATTCTAGCAACGCTTTTAAATTAATTTAATATTATTTAGGAAGCAGCATGCATATATTGAATAGAAATTTTAATGGAAAGCTCAGTTTGCTTCTAAAAATTCTCCAAAAATCCTGGACTAATGACTCTCTATTAGTATTAGAATATAGAAATAGATTTACCGTTTGGGCTTGACGTGCTTCCTCAATATAATGTGTAGTGATAACTATAGTTTTTTTCTCCCTGCGCGTCAGCTTCAACATATGCTGCCAAATACTGAAATAAATAAATAAAACAAAAGATTAAATACTTTGACTTACTTACTTTGTACAACAGTTTTCAAAATTAATAACAAATTAAGGAGAAATAATATTAAATAAATTATTTAACAAATAATTTCTATTTCTGTGATGGAAAGAGGTTATCCATTATTGATAGTTTGTGAATTTTCTCAATTCTTGTTTATGTTCTCGAGATGTTTTGACTTAAGAAGAACGTCATCATAGGTTGAGAATTCTGATACGCTATATATAATTATCATACTGAGACAATAAAATATTAAGCTTTTAGAATTAAGCTATTAGATTGATTGTGAACAGCTTAACTTTACCAACTGTCTAACTAAGAATAATATATATAGATATATATATTTAATTACAATAAGTGTATTCACTAAAAGATGTCTGCTTGTAAATGTTTTTTTTTTTAAAAAAAAAGTACTCAACGAATGAATCACATTTCTTTTAAATCTTGACACGCTCACGGCGGGCATTTAAGATGTGGAATTTGAATTATATTATAGTCGGAACTTTCTGTAGAAAGAAATCTTTTAATTATTTATAATTCAATTTGCAACTTCATTTTTTTTTCGCCAGTTTTACCAGATTGTTTCTGTAAAACGGCTTAAACGATTTTCTTTAAACTTTGCTTACTAGCCCCTTTCGTACTTATAAGCTTATCACTTATATTTCATTTAATTTTAACCCTCTGGGGGTCCGAAAACCAGACTTCACTCTAAACGTGATCTTTCAAAATATGTTAAGCTTTTACATTATAAAAACATAGAGGAGAATTAATTACTGGAATTTTAAGTGTTTAAGTTCCCTTTCACTGCCACCAGGTACGTGATGGATTGTTAATTGTAATGATTTGCAATAGAAGGGAAACGTGAGGTCCCTGCTCCCATATAGTCTCCTAAAATAAATTTTGCTGCTAAAAGAATATGTAGGTCTATAAATGAGTAGTTAGTAGGCAAATTTTCGTTTTTTGAAATACTTTTCACAACATAATCATGCTCAGATTTTTAGACCTTTGCTAAAACAATTTGTTCATAATCAAGAAGCTGTAAACAGATATTCAATGAAAACTCTTTTCAAAAATTTGACAAGAGCACAATATTTCCTCTTACTGCAATAAGAGAAAGTAAAAAGGTAACTCACCTACTACAATGAGGTACTAGGTGATTACAAAAGTTTTTGTGCATACAAACTTTTATTGAAAGTAAATACAAAAAGAAGCAAAAGGAAGGTTGGCTGGAGGCAAAGAAAAAACTTGTGAAATTTAAAAGTAGTTATTTATCAAACAGTGAGTAAAGTAATGTTTTTTTTTTACACTCGAGTTTCACTCTCTTTATAACCTGCTCTCTTTGATATAACCTCAAATCCGGTTTGTTTTGAAATACGTTCATGTTTTCGGGTATTAATGCTAGATGTCGTGCTAGTTTTTTTTTCTTCTCCTTGGCTTCCTGTCTGTGCAGATTAGCCAGATCAGGGTCGTGCTAGTTAGATTGAATCAATATGCTTTATTTCACTTTTGAGAAAAAGTAATGATTTTTTTTTTTTTTTTACTTTTTGTCACTTTTATTTAAAGTATCATTACTCGCTACTTTTGATTTATTAATTGTCACATAGTTATATTATGGTAGCAAAAATAAAAAAAAACGTTTATTTTGTCGACATTTCGGCCACCTGTGGTGTCCTTCCGTCGTAAAAAGTGTTAACTCCACTCGATTCAGCTTCATACAATTTTTTTTTTTTGGAAGAAACTGTCTCTACTCTTTTTACATGATTCGTAAAATTTTGGTAGAGTGCCATTTTGTCATTTTGAGGTTTAACAATAACGTGAGGGTAAATAATTTTGTTTTGATTTACGGTTTGAAATTAAAACATCAGCAGTATACCGTAAGATGCATTCTTCACTTATGAAGACGTCACCAATGCACGCACTCAGCCAGTGAAATTTCATTTGATGAAATTCAAAAATTTTATATTATTTATTTTTTGATATATTAGTGTTAAGAAATATATAGTATATAAACTGCTGGACGGTTGTATTGCATAAAATTTCTAAATGATGAAATTTGAAGTTACAATCTATTACTACCCTTTTTTTCGGTGGATTCGTTGTGAGTGGACTCTGATCCAAGAGAAATACGACGCTTAACCATTTGTTTATGTTTTTAAATGACTAATTCTCTGAACTCTTGAAAATACAATAATAATAATAATAATCCCAGTTCATCACTTTCACTGCTTGTGGTAATTTCTCTCTTCTACACATTTTTGTTGAGTTTTCCTTATTAGTTCTTTTTTATTTTTGTTTTTTGTTCTTGACATGCCTCTTCTTGGTATTATTCGGAAAAAATTGCAGTACTTGCGGTAACATTGCATGAAGAAGGGGTTCAGCAGTAAATTATTGCTCAGAAACTAGGAATGAACCAATCCACTGTGTCAAGAATGTGATGATTTTCTATTAATGCAGGACAATGCCAGATGTCACACTGCTCGAGTTGTCCTTGAGTACCAAAGGATGTTGGGATTCGACGTTTGGTTTCTCCACCGAGAAGACCTAAATCCAATAAACACCTTTGGGACACAATTGGAAGACGGCTCAGACTTCGCCTGTTTGCCTCTGGCATTCTCAGGGAGCTACATACCGCAGTTATTGAAGAATGGAATGAGATTTCTCAAGAGGTTACCCAAAATTTCTGCAACTATCAGAGCAAGAGGAGGTATCACTAAATACTGCTGAAACAAAATGAAGAAGTGATAATAAATAAGAACCATTTTAATTTTGAATGTTACAGATTTTTTTTTTGAGCTTTATTTTTTATTCTGTGAAATAAAACCAGGTTTTTCTTAAATTTTTGGTAGTTGTTCTTTTTTGCCTTTGGATTAGAGTTCAACAACATGAATCCATAAAAAAAAATACGTAAATACCTTTCAACTTCAAATTATAATATTTTAAATTTTATGCAATACTTTATCCAGCAGTTTATATTACAATAGTCATCTGATGGCTCTAAATTCATTAGAAATAAAAATCTATTTTTTATGGAAATCCCATTGAGAAAATCTGACATGAAAACGATATTTCCTCTTTTTACTTTTTTGTTTTAGAGTGAGTAAAAGTGAATGACGTATTTCATTAACATAATGTTAAATTGCCACCAATATATTGCTTAAATAATAAATGCAATTGTTTAGAAATTTGAATGAAATTTAATTACCTATCACTCAGAACTGGATCCAGTCCAACTGTGGGTTCATCCAAAATTAATACTGATGGATTGTGTATCAATGAAACGGCGAGTGATACTCTCCTTTGTTGGCCTCCACTTAAAAAGTATAAAAATAAATTATGATCAGATTAATAGAAACAATTTTAAATTTAGTTCTTATTGTATTTCATATAACTGGATTTTGTAAAAGTGAAGATTATCATCTTTCCTACATGTTTTTTACAAATGTACTTATGGTTTAAACCAGGACCGATTATCTTCACTGATCTCTCATTGGATCATAATATCGGGAAACTTATCATCACCTTAAAGCGATGTGCTCGGAAACATAGGCAAAAATACCGCTATCCATATCAAATTCAATTACCCAAAATCCCTACAAAAACTGACAACTATAAGAATCCGAAATTTATAAAAATAAAAAAAACACTTCCGGTCATCCAGTCTTTTTCAAACTCGGAATTTCAACAACACATTTAATTCTAATTAATATTATTTAGATTGTACGGTAAACAGAAATGACACTTAACCTAACCCCACTCCTCCACCAAAAGTGCCCTTAAATGATTTTTCCCAGAGAAGTGTTTTAAATAAAAGTTGTAGATTTTTATATTTGTAGTTGATATACCAACTTTAAAGAAAACCGTCGGAGCCATTTTTGAGAAAAACGCAAAAACGTAAAAAAAAAAAAACTATAAAGTGGTACTTCCGGTTGAGAAATTTTGACCATGGGATCTGACAGATAACGTACTGTCAGATCCCATGGTGATACCTAAACGGAATATCAAGGTTGACTTTGAAACGATTTTTCGTTTTTGAGCTATGCTGTTCACTTACACACACACACATATATACACACAGACTATTTGCTGAAAACCACTTTTCTAGACTCAGGGGACGTCAAAACAATATTTCCGGTGAAAACTCGTTATCGAAAATTTGACATGATTACTATCTCCTCTTAGTAAGAGAAAGTAAAAATTAATGTAATGCTTCCATTGAACCTTTTTGTCAAAATAAAAGAGATGGTAGTCGTTCGAAAACAGATAAAGAGCTGAAATATTCGCCACACACCCAAAGAGTTTGGATGTCATCATGATGTGGCAAAATTAGATCGACTAAGTCATAATGAAACTCAGCACTACTCTCTCGATTAACATTTTACTCCTTCTGAGATATAATTAGACGATCCCCAAAGGTAACGTGCCACAAGAATTTTGCTCAGTCACACAAACTTATTATGTGATTATATCCATAAATTCTTATGTGCAGTGAACTCAATTCAATGTCCCAGTGAAGATTTGATGTCTTTAAATGGAATTATAAAATTCTTGTTATTACTATTATATAGTAGTAATAACAAGAATTAATTATTGTATGATTCATGAGTATGGAAAAATTTCACACACACAAACACACAAAAAAAAATAATTTATTCGAATTTTGTTAAATTTCTATTTTTATTATTATTATTATTATTTATTATTATTATCATTATTTGTCCGGGGAATGAAGCCCTAGAACTTGACAGAAAATATTGAATAATTAATAATTAAAGAAAAAAAAAAAAGCAATAATAATAATGGTCAAGGAAAAATGAAAAGAAAATGAGGTAAGACCAACTTATAATTTAATTGGTTTTGTCACCAATAATAAATCTTTGACAATATATATGTATATAAATATATTTTTTGAAATTATCAAATTTAAAAATAGCATTACACATTATTATCTAACATAAATTAAATATGTTACTTGTCATGTTGAAGGCTTATTGGAAAGTTCATTAGAAAAAGGTAAAAAACTTGACATGAAAATGGAATGCTATTTTGATTTACTCGTTGCCTTAACCTGAATAAGTTAAATGAAAAGGACGTCAACTAATCTAACACTTTTCTTCCGTATAGGTATTAAAATTGTTATCGTCTTTTTAAAAGATTAGATATACTAATTATCAACTTAATAGACTCAGTATCATATTATCATGAAATATTAATTCTAGGAACATTTGCAATAATTTAGAATATAAAATTTCTATATAGGTAATGGAAGCTTTTATTTTATAAAAAATATAAATATAAATTAACCCCTATCAACTATGTCATATGCAAATTTTTTTACATCCATTTCTAATACAATATATTAGGAAAAAAAAATCTAGCGTGAAAGAAACCTCACACGTCTTTGTGTTACCTTACCTTAACCTGAATATGTTAATAGAAAAGGACGTCAACAAACTAAACAATTTTCTTCCGTATAGCTATTCAAATTACACATATAATTAAGTAGTATTAAAGTGTTGTATATTGTTAATATAGTCATAAAATCGTGGGAAATTTTCCTTAAATTTCTAAACTTTTACTCAGTTAACCTAAGAAAAATATAGAGACGGTGCGGTACTTATTGATTAGTATCCTCGTCAGGTAGAATACAGAATGTGTTTACCCAGCAATCCAGAAGAGAGCGCCAAAACATTTATACACACTCAAATAACCTTTGAAAATGTAATGGCGTAGATTTCACAAAACCCCGCCGAAAATGAATTTCACCCAGAAAAATATCTCAAAATCTGATGTGAAACACTCACACAAGTTTCCCTTACTCCTGTTCACAAAATTATAATTGACAAATGTTATATAGTTTGTGTACTAAATTTAACGAAATTCGTCGAAATCTGAAAAAAAACTGTTCAGTAAAAGCGCACTTTCGGTTTACTAATGTATCTTAAAACTCAGAATTTTGGCCATCTATTTATTTCTAATTAATTTTGTTTGGATGATAGAATTGTATAATCAACTATGATAGCACTTTAGAGGAAGCTGTTACCACACACCCCTCCCCTAAAAGTGCCCTTAAATGAATTTTCTGAGAGAAATGTTTTAAATAAAAGATGTAGATCTTTGCATGTTTAGTTTATATTTAAAGTTTCAAGAAAATCGTCAGAGACATTTTTGAGAAAATCGAGAAAAAGTGAAAAATATCATTTAGTAAAAGGTGTTAAAATAAATGCACTTCCGGTTATCCGATTTTTTTTCAAACTCGGAATTTCAACAACATATTTAAGTCTAATTAACATTATTAAGAAGGCAGAATTGTCTAATAAACTGAAATAGCACTTTAGATGAAAACCTAACCCCACCTCTCCCCCGGAAGTGCCCTTAAATGAATTTTCCCTGAAAAATGTTTCAAATAAAAGTTGTAGCTCTTTGTATAATATGTAGTTGATATAACAAGTTTAGAGAAAATCTAAGAGAGCCATTTTTGAGAAAATCGCAAAAACGTAAAAAAAAAAACTTGTACTTCCGGTTGAGGAATTTTGACAGATAACGTACTGTCATAGCCCATGGTGATACGTAATATAAATTTTCAACTTTCTACGGTTTTTCGTTTTTGACCTATGCTGTTCACACACACACACACACACACACACACACAAATCATTTGCTAAAAACTACTTTTTTGGACTCAGGGGACCTCAAAACGGATATTTCCGGTGAAAACTCGATTCCGAAAATTTAACACGATTACAATACTTCCTCTTACTAGGAATAAGAGAAAATAAAATAATGATTGTTTCATAATGATCATTTCCATGCTGTTAGCATTCCATTTAAAAAAAAAAAATCATTATAGATGTTTTCCAGAAAATCACGAAATACTCCAAAAAACTCTGAAAACTCGTACTTCCGGTTAATCGATTTTTTTGTTCAAACTTGGAATTACATCAAGAAGCTGAAAAAAAATTATTAAATAAAGTTGCATTTCCGAATGATGGGTTTTGCTCAAAACCATTTTGTTCCAGCGAAAACTCAATTTCAAACATTTGACACGATCGTAATACTTCCTCTTGCTAGGAGTAAGAGAATTTTAGCGAATGATTTGTGTGTGTGTGTATGTGAGACCAAAATATCTTAAAAATGAAAAATCGTAGGTAGCTCAAACTTTATATTCCGTTTAGATACTACCACCGCATCAAACACGAAGGTTTCGGGCAAAATCCTTGTATCTGGACCTGCGGCTTTACTGAATCATTTTTTTTTTTTTTTACTTTTCCGCGATTTATCTTACATACCATTTCTTGATTTTTGTTCACTCACATATACTATCTACACATCCACTTTTCTTTGAAACATTTTCCTAGGAAAATTGATTTGTTGGGGGGGTTTGCGGGGAACAGTAGCGCTAATCTTTCCTCTAAAGCACTGCTTTAATACAACGTATGGCTCGACCGCTGCAGATTTTTTCCACAGTACTCGATCGTCTGTAATACCACAGTAGTAATTGAACATGTAATGATAAAACATACAAATTTTTGAATCTAAGATAGCCCCTGAAGAAGACAAACAATGTTTGTCGAAACGTCGGGTTACTAATAAAAAACACTTGAAAGAAAAATTTTTGGTGTTTTTTTTGATACCCTTCGGCCGATCAGCCGATTTTTTACTTTCTCTTACTGCTAATTAACAGGAAGTATGCAATTGGGTCGAATTTTCAAAATTGATGAATTTCATCGGAAGTATGGGAAAATTGTTTTAAACAAATGGTTTGTTTGTACTTATTTGTGTCGTGTATTTATCTTTTGTAACGTGTACTTATTTGTACCGTGTACTTATTTATGTAACATTGCAATTTTAAAGAAAATTTCTTGATTAAATTATATTAAAGAGAAAATTGTGTGAGTGTTTCACACCAGATTTTTTTTTTTTTTTTTTAATTATATAATTAGCATGAATTGAACATTTGTATACATTCAGTAATGATTTGTGGGGCGAGGTGTAAGTGTAATGGTTATGAGCATGGACTTGTAACTGGGAGGACTCCAGTTCGAGCCCCGCGTGTAACTGCTAAATTTTATATTGGTATGAAAGATATTAACAGTAAAATAGGTGCTTCCGCCGCCCCCGTCCACGACACCTAATTTGGTAGTTGGACGTTAAGCCCGCCTGAAAAAGTAGGCATTACCTTACTAACCACTAATGATTTGTTTAACTATTTTTGTCAAAAAATTTAAATTATTAAAAGAAAAGTTTAAAATAATTGCCAAACACTAAAAAGAAAGCAATACTTATGAATTGTCTTTATGCGATCTAGTTCCTTTCAAGTACAATGCAACAACGAAAAAATTGCATATATATATATATATAAAATATTCTAATGTTTGTCCATCTTTAACATTATTTTTGTTTGACCTCGAAACAAACTATCAAACTGTCATAAATCTTGCATTCCTATATCTCATTCTTTAACTAGAAATTCTCTGAATAGAATATATTCTGAAAAATTTACTATGAAGTGTGCTTGGGATGTCCGCGTTCATGAAATTTATTATATATATGGGGTATATATGTAGGTATATAGAAAAATCTTCTTAAATATTTACTTTAGATGATGTAACAAAGCATTGATTTATATCGTACCTAGATTAACTAAATAACAGTTGTAGTGTACTGAAAAATTCAGTTACTCCTACTAAGTCAGTGAACTGTAATTAAATCTGAAAAGTTCTCCTCCACTATTTCCTTCAGGGAAAATAAATAGAGAAAGTTGATTCAAAATTTAATCGACAAGTTTTTTTGTTGTTATATTTTATTGTCACAGGAAATCGACAATGTATAAATGAATGAAGGCGAGCGGGGAGAGCCGGTTTCATAATTATAAATAGGTCGAATTTTTTTGCGTGTACATAAACTTTAAACGCATTAATTCTATTCTCCAACGTGTAAACAAAAACTTAAGATATCGGAATAAAATATCGATCAATTTGAAAAGACTTTATCATTCTTTTCTATTTGTTATTATGGTATAAAAAAAAAAAAAATCCAAGCTTTCGGAAGATATTAAGACTTTTCTTGAAAACTGTTGATTGTAGGGATTATTTATGTTTAAAAGTAAATATATATTATTGATGCAGCTCATTATTTTATTGCAAAAAAAAAAAAATCAATTACTTCAATTAATATAATTTAATTAACAAATTTTTTTTAGAGAAGGGATTAGCTCAGTGGTAGCGCGATGGACTAGCAACGCGGAAGTCCCAGGTTCGAATCCAGCCTGCTGCCCTTAGATTTTTTTCATCCTAGGAGGCCTATACAGCTCACGGTCTGGTGATGGGCAGTGTTGTCTGTAGCTAGAGACCACTGCTTGGAGGCCGGCTGTCATTGGAGAAGGCTCCGTGGGGGGGGGGGAATAGATCTTTCAAGTCGCAGTGCAATAATCCCCTACGACAATCTACAATCTATAAGCATGCTAAGTTTAAATTAAATCGTTTTAACCGTTTTCAAGAAATTTCCTAAAAAAATCAAAAACCCATTCAATCAAATAGTACTTCCGGTTAACCGATTTTCTTAAAATTTAGAATTTTATTAATGCTTCTAATTTATATTAATATTATGCAGATGGTGAAACCATACATTGTCCTGAAATTTAAAATGCTTTAGGGAAAAGCATAACTCTCTCAGAATCCATAAAAAATAAATTTTCCCAAGAAACAAATCAAAGTGTTTAGGTATTTA
The DNA here is from genome assembly GCA_011037195.1 of Triatoma infestans. Lineage (NCBI taxonomy): Eukaryota > Metazoa > Arthropoda > Insecta > Hemiptera > Reduviidae > Triatoma > Triatoma infestans. The sequence continues at coordinate 174,821 of JAAEAF010003518.1, forward strand.
TGTGTATGAATAATACAGTTCAAAGTAAATCGTAGGAGCCATTTTCGAGAAAATCGCAAAAAAATAAATAAAAAAAAAACAGACATTAAAGTCGTACTTCTGGTTGATGCATTTTGCTCAAAATCTTTGTTTCAGACGTGGCAGTAATAGCCAAATAAAATACCAAGTTTGAACATCTGGTAATTTTTCGTTTTTGAGATATTCGTTGTTAGTCTTCTTCTTCTTCTTTAGTTGTACAGCCCATGAAGGGCCTTGGCTTCCTTAATAATCTCATACCGTTCATTCCTGTCCTTCGCTTTCGTCCTCCATTTCCTAACACCGAGATGAATCAGATCTCCCTCCGCTTCTTCCAGTCTTCTTTTCCTGGGTCTTCCCACTTTCCTTCTGCCTTCCGGGCGACTCATGTACAACTTCTTGGTATCTCTTCCCGTGTCCATCCACTCGACTAGCCATTCCTATCTTTTGCCCTTTCATTTTCTGGACAATGTCAGGTGCAGCATACAACTCACTGATCTCACTATTTTTCCGGACCTTCCAAATCCCATCCTCCCATTTAGGACTGAAAATCCGTCTGAGGATCTTTCTCCCAAACACGGAGCATTTTACATTCGCTCAAGTTAAGTATCCATGTTTCACATGCATACATAACTACAGGGCGGATGACGATCTTATAGATTCTCAGTTTATGCTTCCTTGAGATAGACTTGGACGTCATTGTTCGAATTAGAGCGAAGAAACACCTGCTGCCGCTTGCCGATCTTGCTTTTATTTCGCTCCTTGTACAGCACTCTGTAGTAAAATTTGCGCCCAGATATTTGATAGATTCGTTGTTAGTAACATAAACAAACAAACATTCACACACACACACACAGACGCTAAAAAGATTTTTTCCAATTCGTTCCAAGACGTTGTAAATATCCGTTCTTTGTTGTTGAGTCTTGAGCGTCTGTCAAATAGTCGTGCTAGTAAATAATATCGTTTCTTTAGTTCTTATCATTTGAGTCTTGAGTGGGAGATGAATGAAATGAACTCAGCGCCTTCAACACAATTGGATCCTTTTAAATTAGTGTTCCCGCTTTTTGAAATACAGCAAAGAGAAGCATAAAACTAAGTCTGGAAAACAAAGGTCTATTCACCAACATATTGGCCAAGTGATCTCCGGTATTCAACCCACCATCATCCCTTCTGAAGCCAACCATTTAACAACTGAGGTAATTTTGATTCTGTAAGAATGATTAAAAAAAAATAAGTCTTTAATATTCTATCAAAAGGGAAAACTGTAACAGGGATCTTTAAAAGCATCTCGCGATGAATGGTAGAATTGACCATATCGTTTTCCCTGCTAAAAACTTATCTATTTAATTCTATAACAGATTTTCATTACCAGGATTTTCATCTCCATAAAGAGTGGCGGGATCCTCAACGAAGTCTACATAGCAGCTGTGGGCGTGGTCATCACACTTTCCCCTCTCACTCTCTCTCTCTCACTCTCTCTCTCTCTCTATATATATACATATAATATACTATTTGCATAAAACATTTTTCGTACTCAGGAGACGTCAAAACAGGAATTTCCGGTGAAAACTCGATTAGGAAAATTTGACACTATCGCATTTGTGATGGATGCAAGAAACTTGGAAATAATATTAAATTATAAAAAAATCAGAAATGTGACATTCCATTGCAAAAGGGCTAGCCAGGTATACAAGTCCAGTTACTGGTACGGTACAAGAACAATTATGGCATTGTACTACCCCTTCTCCTCACAGGGGAGGAATTGAAGAAACAAAGAGAAGAGATATTTTAAAGACAGACTTGTGCTAGAAATCAAGGTGAAAGCATCAGACCAGTATCCTATACCAGTATCAAGTTATAAGAATTTATTATAAGATTTTATTGTGATTTTCAAAGTACTTAATTTCTCTTAGAGAATATATTTAATTTACTCTACCAGTGTGTTCTTAATTATTCTTATACTTCTATCTCTTAACCGTATATACATACAAGCCCTTTTCGCTAAGACGCTCACGCCACAAGCTACCTATACACACATCACACCATTACATTACACATTACTTTCTTCTCTTACTCAAAAACCAGCAGTTAGTCCCCACCATTACATTATTATATTACATTATGTATAATCTAAACTAAAGCCGAATAAACATTTAATAAGAACTCCAAGTTTGGAAAAACTTAAACTGTAATAACTTTAGTAAGAGAAAATCGTTTAAATCGTTTGTCATGAGATTTTTTTCAGTTAGACTAATCAATTTCAGTTTGAATTCTTGGATAAAAAAAATTTACTTTTTTACTTACTGATATCTAAGGTGGGCCATGGTCGCACAAGAAGTCGCTAATTGAAGGATCGTTTTAATTAACTACTTAGCATTAATGTATTATTCACTTCTTTTTTTAAACATAATTGCTGTTAATTTTTGCATGTTTAATGAAAACTAAGAGATATTTTCAGATAGTTCTATCTTATATGGTAATAATTAATTCGTAATCATTTGTAATTCGGCCCAATCGTATCTATCTAGTAAGATAAGAGGTGTACACGTGATCACAGGTTCTTATTAAAAAAAAATTAAAAAAAAGAGTAAAAAGTAATAAAATAAAATACTAAACTCTTATATTTAGTAGGTTAACTAACAACAAAACCGGATGTCAAAAAGATTACTTGACAATAAAGAATGCATTATTTTCATTAAACCTTGTGCATTTCTTACTTTCTTTGGTTATGCAAGGAAAAGAATGTCCTCAAATCAGATAACAGATGTGAAATAGAACTTTATATGCGACTCACTTGTACCCACGTTTCTTATAATGCCAAATGATAAATTATTTAAAAGAACTTTTAATTTCTCCAATGGAAAAGAATTGTTATGGGACTCCATAGTTTGGGTGCACTATTTCCGAAGGTAAATTCTATTTTAAATAACCACAAAACATACATAGAACTCTATAACGTCATAAAGAAACATAATATAGATCTGTAAATAAGGCTACAATAAACAATATACACAATATAAATGTAAACTGATAAAATATAAATGTCAACAATTAAATAATTAATAATAAAAATTTAATATTAATGTCAATTAATAAATAAATAGTTAATAATTAACAGAATATCAAGTATGACTTCCTCTATGATTGTTTTTACTTTCTAAGTTTTGCGAAATTTGCTTTCACTCGCTATTTCTTCACACACACACACGTTTTTGACGTGTGCTTGGTATACAATAGACATTAGCAATTTAGCTTGTTAATTATTGAGAAATAAGCAAAAGTCAAAGTCATTTACGTGTTTCACAATAATATATTTTTATTTTATACTTTATCTTACTCTGTAACTGGAGGAACTAATTACAATCGTGTTGTGTCTTCCCTAAAAAAAAAAAAACGAAAAATTTTTTGAGCTTATTATCTCTGTGCTTAAACAACATGTGTATGTGTGTGTGTAAACCAAATATTTCAGAAATGGAAAATCGCAGAAAGCTCAAACTTGATAAAGTTTAGGCACCACCGTATCTGAGAGATTAAGGTTTTGGACAAAATCCATCAACCGGATGTGCGTCTTTACTAAGTGAATTTTTTTTGTTTCAGTTTACCGCTATTTTCTCAAAAAATGGGTTCCGTGTTTTTTTTTCTAAATTTTCGTATTATTTCCTCACACATAGGTGAGACAAAATGCATTATTTGAAGCATTTTTCCATTTTAAAATTGAATTTTTTTTTACGTTAAGCTCTCCTCTAAAGAACTAATTCAATGTAATGATAGTTCTGCCATCAACATAATATTAATATATTTTGGCAGTATTGCTAATATGAAGAAAATTAATTAATTAAAAGTGTGACACAATTGGTTTTTGTTTTTTTTTGGAACATGTTTCTAGAAAAATTGATTTTTACGGGGTTTTTTGAAGAATCTGCGACGTTTTTTTAATTTTTTTTAAAATTTTATTTATTTGAAATTTACAACTGTAAAAGCAATGCTCCTACAACTAAAGTAAATATGTTAACAAGTGTATACGTTTGGGAGTTATCACCCATTGGTGACTCTCCATGTGACTTTTATTTACTGACCTCCTACGTCGAGGAACTCGCGCGGCCAGCGCCGCTTCAGACGTCGAGTGGGGTCGTCAGGAAGAGATGAAGATGAGGATTAGGATGTTCAGAGAGGCGGGAATGAAACTTTTTTTAGTGAGCTGGAATTAAATCGGTAATGAAAGCTATTTTGAGATCATTGTGGATAGTTTTGTTGGAGACATAGTATGGAGCATTAGTTATGCGGCGGTGATTGAAGACGGTAGACGTTGGAATGTTTGGCTGTCCCCCAAAATTCGAATCCGTAAGTCCAGATCGGTTTGAGTAATGCGTTATATATAAGTACGTTGTTGTTCAATGTCAGTTTTGATCGTCTGTCAAGCAGTCGGGCTAGTAGGTAAAATCGTTTCTTCATTTCTTGTCGTTTGAGTCTTGTGTGTGGATTCCAAGTCAGGCGCTTGTCAATATACATTCCCAGATAACGTACAGTGTCCGCACAAGGGAGTGCAGTATGGTTTGAATACACTGGAGAACAGGTGGCACGACGAAGAGTGAATGTAATTTGTTGGCATTGCTGGACATTTACTTTCATTTTCCACTTAACAAACCATTGTTGAAGAGAATTCAGATGTTGTTGCAGAGTACTAGTTGACTGCACCGGGTCAGAGTGAGGAGAGAGTATGGCGATGTCGTCTGCGTAAGTGAAAGTCGTGGTGTGAGGGTGAGTTGGTATGTCGGCAGTGTAAAGTATGAAGAGTAGTGGTCCGAGAATACTGCCCTGAGGATCACCGGCCTCTGCAGGGTACATAGAGGAAAATGCGGTTCCCTGGTTGACAGAAAAATATCTATTGGATAGGTAAGACAATAGAATTAAGTAGTAGGTGTGAGGAAGACAGTGTTTGAGTTTCCACAGTAAACCCGGATGCCAAACTCGATCAAATGCTTGCGCAGTGTCGAGAAAGGCACCCCAGCAATACTCCTTCCGCTCTAGAGAAGAGGCGACGAGATCTCTGACATGATGCTACTGATGCGACGTTAAATTTCAAATGTTATTTGTATTTGTGGCGCAGTCTTCAGGACTGTAATATAATCATGCAACTATAACCTGCCTTGGTTTAAACTTCCTATTTCTTTGACAGTGTGTGATCATTTATGTTATGTTTAAGTAAACCGCGATTTTCTCTATACAGAGACCTATTGTTTTGGTTTGAATCAGTTTTCTGATAAAAATTCATTTAAGGGTGCTAATTGTTCACAAGCATGCCACCAAGATGGACGACGACTAACTATTGCCTACTACTCCTACTCTCATTTCTATTATTTCTGATATATTTCATTTCTTTCAGATAATGAGTAATTTATTTCTGGTTTGTTTAGAATTGATTAGTCTACTGTCTCTATAAATTAATTAGCCAGTGTTCGGTACTTCAAATCTACAAGTTCTTGGGACAATATTTGAAATTAAACTGTGATTGTGTTTCGTAGTTTTTACTTATATTTAGTCTGATACTTTTTTAAATGAATCAGAATATGAAAGAAATAAAGAAATATGAATGAATAAATAAATCAGAAATATCAGAAATGTGAGTGTAAGAAGAGTGGTAGTGAGTAGCTAGTGGTCGTCCATTTTGGGGGCACGCTTGTGAACAATTACCAAGGGGGTTTTAGCGGTTAAGGTTTTTATAAAATAGTGGTTTTTATAATATTTAGATTTTCCCATTAATTATAACATTGAAGACAACTAAACACCATGTAAAAATGATAAATTTGAAGAAACATTTTCAATCGTAAGTTTGTAAGTTGCTGTAAGCGAAAGTTGCTTGAGTGTTTTAACCAGATTTTTTTTTACTTTCTCTTACTTCTCCTAGTAAGAGGAAGTATTGTAATCATGCCAAATTTTCAATATCGAGTTTTCACCGGAAATATCCGTTTTGTGGTCCCCTGAGTCCAAAAAAGTGGTTTTTAGCAAATGGTCAGTGTTTATGTAAGTATTTGAACAGCATAGCTCAAAAACGAAAAACACTAGAAAGTTCAAACTTGATATTCCGTTAGGGTATCACCAATGGGATCTGACAATAGGTCAGCGGTTAAAATTCCTCGACCGGAAGTACCGCTTTATTGAATGTTTTTTTTCACTTTTTCGCAATTTTCTCAAAAATGGCTCCAACGATTTTCTTCAAACTTGGTATATCAACTACACATACAAAGAGCTACAACTTTTTTTTGAAACATTTCTCTGGGAAAACTGCATTTAACACTTTTACTTGCATTTTACTTTTACCTAAATGATTTCTTCACTTTTTCGCGATTCTCTCAAAAATGGCTCCGACGATTTTCTTCAAACTTGGTACATCAACTATACATACAAAGAGCTACAACTTTTTTTCGAAACATTTCTCTGGGAAAATTCATTTAAGGGCACTTTTAGGGGAGTAGAGGGGTTAGATTTTCATGTAAAGTGCTATTTCAGTTTATTGGACAATTCGCTTATCTGAATAATGTTAATTAGAATTAAATAAATTGTTGGAATTACAAGTTTGAAAAAAAATCGGATAACCGGAAGTGCGTTTACTTTACCACTTTACTAAATGATTTTTCACTTTTTCGCGATTTTCTCAAAAATGGCTGCGACGATTTTCTTGAAACATCTTATATAAACTAAACATACAAAGATCTATAACTTTTATTTAAAACCTTTCTCTGGGAAAATTCATTTAAGGGCAGTTTTAGGAGAGGAGTTGGGGTTACAGCTTCCTATAAGTGGTATCATAGTTCATTATACAATTCAATCATCCAAACAAAATTAATTAGAAATAAATAGATGGCCAAAGTTCCGAGTTTCAAGAAAATTAGTAAACCGGAAATGTGCTTTTACTGAACAATTTTTTTTCAGTTTTTGACGAATTTCAATAAACTGGGTACACAAACTATAAAATTTGTCAATTATAAAAATTTTGAGAACTGGAATAAGAGAAAGTTGTTTGAGTTTTCAAACCAGATTTTTGTTTTTTTTTGCGGCTGTGTGTATTTATAAGATCTGATCTTCCATATAATTGTAATATGAATTAAAGAGAGAAGTGTAGCCGAAATTCCGAGTTTGAAGATAATAGACCTATCGCTTTTGTATGCAACTTTTTTTAAAGTGGGTTTTTCTCCTGCTGTCGTGGAAGAGCTGGCAGATCAATCATTCCCTCAATTGTCGTCTTTAGTCAGTTAAATTTTGTAAAAATGCAAAGTTCGATGGAAATTTTGTCAATTATAACTATGTAATTTACGGTAAAAGGAAGTCATTTTTTCTAGATTCTGGAAGGTAAGATTTTTATTTAATTTTGAAATCTCCATTAGGAACTGACCTGTCTATATAACATACGAACATACATACTTTGAACGAAAATTTACTAAAATAAGAGCAAAAGAGAAAGTTGACGGTCGAGAAAAGCGAAACAATACTTCCGCTTCTTCATTTTTATGGTAATTTTTTTATGATTGCATTCCAAATATATTCAGATATTTTGTATTATAATTAGAACAAAAAAAAATCTAGTGTGAAACACTCACACAACTTTCTCTTACTCCAGTTCTCAAAATTTTTATAATTGACAAATTTTATAGTTTGTGTACCCAGTTTATTGCAATTCGTCAAAAACTGAAAAAAATTGTTCAGTAAAAGCACATTTCCGGTTTAGTAATTTTCATGAAACTCGGAACTTTGGCCATCTATTTATTTCTAATTAATTTTGTTTGGATGATTGAATTGTATAATCAAAATGAACCAGTTCTCAAAATTATAATTGACAAATTTTATACTTAGTGTACCAAATTCAATGAAATTCGTCGAAAACTGAGAAAAAAAAAAAAACTGTTCAGTAAAAGCGCACTTCCGGTTTACTGATTTCCTTCAAACTCGGAATTTTATCCATCTATTTATTTTTTATTAATTTTCTTTGGGTGATAGAATTGTATAATCAACAATGATAGAGAAAAACATAACCCACCCCTCCCCTAAAAGTGCCCATAAATGAATTTTCCCCGAGAAATGTTTTAAATAAAAGTTGCAGATCTTCGTATGCTTAGTTTACATACGAAGTTTCAAGAAAATCGTCTGAGCTATTTTTGAGAAAATTGCGAAAAAGTGAAAAAAATCATTTAGTAAAAGTGGTAAAGTAAACGCATCCGATTTTTTTTCCGAACTCGGAATTTCAACAACATATTTAATTCTAATTAACATTATTTAGATGACAGAATTGTCTAATAAACTAAAATAGCAGTTTAGATGAAAACTTAACCCCACCCCTCCCCAGAAGTGCCCTTAAATGAATTTTCCCGGAGAAATATTTCAAATAAAAGTTGTAGCTCTTTGTATGTGTAGTTGATATACCAAAGTTAAAAAAAATCGTCGGAGCCATTTTTGAGAAAATCGCAAAAACGTAACAAAACTAACTAGAAAAGTGGTACTTCCGGTTGAGGAATTTTGACAGATAATGCACCGTCAGACCCCATGGTGATACCTAAACGTAATATCAAATTTTAACTTTCTCCGATTTTTCGTTTTTGAGCTATACTGTTCAAATACACAGACCATTTGCTAAAAACCACTTTTTTGGACTCAGGGAGGTCCTCAAAACGGATATTTCCGGTGAAAACTTGATAACGAAAATTTGACACGATACAATACTTCCTCTTACTTAGGAGTAAGAGAAAGTAAAAATTGAAATAATTAGCATAACTGGAAATAATATATTGAGCAACAAACTCTCTAAATCATTAAAAGATTGTTTTAGTTATATTTATTTATCAATACTTTATAAACACATCACCTAATAAGTGCATGAATTGATAATGATGAGGTGGTGTACACGTGTGTGTCTGTCTACAATAAAGGCCCAGACCTATTTTTTTTTTTTCTTTCACCTTCACTCCAATGAATTTCATCGTAAATAGTTTATTAGTATCTCTCATCATAATAAATTCCCCGTCCCAAAAGGTTTTGACCCAGTAGGATTGATTATTTTTGTTGATCATTATAAAATTGAGGACATATTATACAAATAAATCACCACATACCTCTTTAAGGATATGTTATTCTTATTTAGGTATCATTTTTAACTAATTGTTTTTTAGTGGGTGACTTGCTACCTTGAGGTCGTTAGGTGTACAATATGTAATCCCATTCTGTGTAATTGATTTTTCTGAGAAGCTACCTCTGCCTATATGACTTACAATTACCCTTAATTGAACGAGAAAGCTAGACGAAACTCTGGTGGGAAACACTCAAAAGTTTTGCTAATACAATTAAACTAAAGTAAAGTAATGCCTATTTTGTCAGGCGGGCTTAACGTTCCAACTACCAATTTGGTGTCGTGGACGGGGGCGGAAGCACCTACTTTGCTGTTAACATTTTTCATACCAATATAAAATTTAGCAGTTATACGCGGGACTCGAACTGGGGTCCTCCCACTTACAAGTCCATGCTCATAACCACTACACCATCAGTTGTATATAAACAGAGGTAATACATATGAAGAGATATAATTTGGAATGTAGAACATCTCCTTATTAAAAAAAAAACAAAGTTTACTTTCAAACTTCTCCGGCCTGCATTCATGGGCGCCATAGCAAAGAAATGAGCGCGATAAAGCTTTAAAAACTTTCAGCTTTGAACTAAAATTTATTAACAACGGGTTACTAATCAATCTTTGCCAAACTGTTTTAGTTTTCTTTAATCCTAGATTTGTAATTTCCATTATAAATATTTTATCAAACTTCACAGAGATTATTAACTTAAACAAAGAGGCTAGAAATCTAACCAGAAAGAACCTCAGTTTTTTGGACCCTAAATAGAAGACATAATATTTTCAACATGAAATATGTCCTAATATTTCAAACATAAATTCTCCTCTACGAACACATTTTTCTGGACGTAGACAGAAAATGTAACCTTCTAATATTTCAAACGTAACCGTGTGTAACGTAGTCATAAAAATTTCGAAATGAAATTTAACCTTCAAAAATTTTAAATGATATGCATCCACCTACAAAGGTAGTAAATAAATAAAAGTCGTTAAGATGAAGCAGAGAGATATATAATAACTTATCGTTGTGAATTGTCTTAAAAAAAAAAAAGAAGGTTTCGAAACGTGTAAAAAAAAAAAGAGAGGCATTACTATTTTAATAATGCGTTAAAAAAAAAAACACTTCCCAGTGAGTATGGCTCTAGAAGAAAAAGTTGAATGACAAAAAAGTCGGAGAGAATGTATCACACACTGTTCGTCAAAACAGGCGAATGACCTAACCCGGTCAATGTTATATAATCAACCAGGCTATCAGAAAAAAAGTTCCTGATGCTTTGTTTTGTTTATTTGTTAAGTCGTTACTTTATCTATTATAAAATATAAAATATTAGTACAAATCATATTATGATTATATTAATATGTTACCTTAATGTTTCAACTATCCTATTTGCTTCTGGCAATTCAAGTAATTTATCCAAAATATAAGCTCTTTCTTCAATATCAACCCAATTCATTCCGTATACTCTGCCATAGTAGGCGAATGTTTCCGCAATGCTCAGCTGGAGATACAGTGCCGTACTCTAAAAATAGAAGGTAAAAAAAAAGTTATAAAAAGAAATTATTGATATGAATAGAGTTTTGAAGAAAACATACTGAATTATGAAAATTGCAGAGAAAATACTGCACTAATTTCTACGGCAAAAGAAAACAAACAAAAAACACAAACGAGAAAACTGCACCTAGATAAAACGCACACAATAGTAACCTTAACCTGGTTACAACAGCCCAAGAAGCCTACAAGTCGGCCATTTTTATTGAGGGACACATCACGTAACCGGTCGTTTAGTCCTAGCCCTCGCTACCTAGGTTCGCTACTAACTTAGCTCCACATTTTGCCTCACGGTGCTGGATCAGCACCACCTCTATGTTCTCACGGAAATTGAACCCTGAATTCTCAGTAGGCAAGTAAATGGCTAGCCCCTAATTTCAGCGGTTCTTAAACTTTTTGGTAGTTGGCATCCCTTTAAACCTCCAAGTATATTCTCACACCTCCTCGAAAAATTACCCCCAATTTTTTAGTATTTCTGAAAAAGAAGGTATTGCGATTGTGTCGAATTTTTCGAAATTATGTCATCACCGATTTTTTTTTTTGGACAAAAAATGTATAGATGTTGTTTGTCTTAATATCAACTTTCTTAGACAAGTTTATCAAGTAAAGAAGATAGATAGATTAGTAAAAAACATTCATTCATTTTCATTGAAAACCTTGGAGCCATTTTCGAGGAAAGAAATTCCTGAAAATTGAAAAAAAAAATCAATAAACTACACTTCCTGTTGACAAATTTTTATCGCACGGGTATCGCATCCTAAACGAGATATAAAGTTCAGCTACCTGCGATTTTGCTATTTTTGAAATATTTTGTTAGAGATCCTTAGAAACAATTGTGGAAGGTATTGGTAAACATTATTGTGTATTCACTTTGTTTTGTCCATTTATTATACTAATATCAAAAATATAATGCAATTTGTGACTATAATGTGGCAATATAGTTAAATTAAACTGGGTTTCACCACAAATAATAAAGTACTTAATGGACCTGGGTTTACATAATCTATGGAATCAACAATGTCTACTATCTATTCAAATGAAAACAATTTTAAGTTTGTTGATGCAACAATTATTAGATAAGCATGTTCAAATGTTATTATTTTCAAAGTATAGTCCAATCTATAATATTGTAACGCAGCCAGTGGTACTAAGAGAGAAAGTAGCAAACTCAAGTTCTCTTAGTGGCCGCTAGGAAGCGCTGGCGACGCGCTCTAGTTCATGCTGGAAGGATTGAGAAGATTCTCCACCGGTATAAATAGTGGGACCACGAGAGTTGATAGAATTTTCCAGTTACAAACGAAGTGTACGTTGGTGGAAAGGAATAAAAAGTGAACAAAGTGAACTTTTGTGGTTTGAACTGTGAAGTAATTGTTATTAAGTGTTGTATTTAATAATTTATTGTGTATAACAATAAATTGGTGTTTTCTTTATTGAAGTTTAGAGTATTTTATCTATACGAACCCACTTAAAACTAGTTGCAGTTTAGAGGGAAAAAAGTTACAATGTTACCTATTAGAGCAAATAATGCCCAAGAATATCTTCTTATTCTTTATCACTAAACTAATAGCTCAATTAAGAACTGTGGATAAGCATAATACCAAATTCAGTATTACGGATCATTTTTATAATATTAAAGCAGACCAAAAAGTACAATTAGTAACTAAAAATTAAATGTTTACCTTTTAATAGATTGCCCGCTATAACGCTATAAGCAGCGGACATTTGTCCGGGGCGCCATTTTGGCTGAAGTTTGAGAAAATATTGATGTGTTAAATATTCACATATCAATTTTTTGCGTTCGCTAAAAATATACAGTGCGGAGCGTATTTATATTATGTCTACAAGCTAAAAAAATATTTACACTATTATTGAAAAATTAACGCAGAATTTGTAAAGAACGATACTTGAATTTGTTTGAACATGCATATACTTCTCTGAATAGAATAGCGAGCAGAGCTCTGTTTCAGTTTGTGTTTGAACTTGCATAGACTTGCTTAAAAAAATATGTGTATATCCTTAAGGGGCGGGAATTTGTCTTTTTGTCTGGGGCTACCTAACCGCTAGAGGGGCGTTGCTATAAGATCGTATTACTTACAAAAGTTTAATATATCCGATAATTATGCAGTTCAAAATAGATATACTTTCATCCGAGTCCAAGGAAAAACTAATTATTGTCCACCAATATATTAAAACATGTACTCAGGATCAGATAGTTTATTTTCCCAGGAAAATTGATTTTTTGGGGGGTTCTAGCGTTATACTTTCCTCTAAACTACCATTTCACTATAATATATGGTTTTTACCTCCTACATAATATAATACACATTGTCAGCATTAATAGAATACCAAATTAGAAGAAAATCGGTTAAGTCGAAAATGCAACTTTATAAAATAAGTTTTTGATTTTTTTTTTTTAATTTTCTCGTGAAAACAACTATAACAATTTCCTTTAAATTTGATACGCTAACTTCGCAGATAAATATGTATTACTTTTATTTGAAACATTTTTCAAAAAAAAAAAAATATATATATATATTTTTGATAATTGTGCGGAAATTCTGGTCTAATTTCAAATGTTATATTTCATGGTTTCAGTGTTTTTAGAGTGCTCTACTGGGACATTATAAATATAATCATCACTTCTCTTACCTGCCAAGTTTAGTAGGTTGTTACTTATTCTCCGACATCTAAATATTTATGTTATAATAAATTCGTAAAATTTGAGTAGAAAGAAAATTGATCATTTAATATATAATTATTATTACATTAGAAGGAATAAGAGAAAGTCTATGAGTGTTTCACATCAGATTTTTTATTTTTTTTTAATGTTAATGTTAATTCGTAATAATGTACTGTACTTTAGGAATTGGAAAACAAATAACTAACAGAATTTAAAAAATTCTATTCTAGAAACCTTTTTTCTAACCTTTATCCACACTGGTAGGAACCAGTGGATAAAGTACAAATGATAGCCGCTAGATGGCAGTACTTGTTAGTTTTATTAATCCTGTTTATTTTCAAATTGTGATAATTCGTAATCGCACAGGTACATCCACATTACCCTCTTTTTTATAGTTCTTGTTTCTGTGAATTAAATTAAAATCATTTAGAGTATCTAATAACAAATTGATGGAAAAAATAAAAACAGAATTTTTAATCTGTTATCTGTTATGAATAGCAAATAGCGCGAAATATCACTGCATTTATAAAGAATTAATGTTGGATTTAGGGGAGAAATGCTATATCTATATATATAAAAATTCAGCATCCGTATGTTTGTGGCCGCAAAACTTGAAAAGTAGTTTATGGATTGACTTGAAATTTTTACACAACGTTGCATTTCTACATAAGAGTGTTTATATATACTTTTTACTCCGAAGTTCCCACGGAAACGGGAAATTGTCCGAGCGTTTCGCGAGGTTGGCAGAAATAGACAGACTCAGACGCGTTGCGATGGTGGCGCGCTCTCTGAACCTCTTTCTCAACTACTTATAAGTACCTCTATTCCGAAGTTCCCACAGAAACGGCAAATTCCGAGCTAAAATCCGTTCAGACGGCCATATTGCGTTAGCACTTGCTTCTTCAAGTATTGCTAAATTTGAAAATTGGAGTGCCAATTATATTACTCCGAAACATCAATCAGCCAGTTATGAAATGGTACACGATTAGTAGTTAAAGAATTGATGAATAATCTAATTGAAGCAACAATTCTCATTGGACCTCATAAAGATGAAGACGTTCTACTTCCAAGAATACCACTCATTTCGACAGATATGCCGTTCGAGTTCAAACGACTTCAATTTCCAATACGTCTTGCGTTCGCTGTGACTATCAATAAAGCGCAAGAACAAACTTTGCAAGTGTGCGGTTTGAATTTAGAAAACGAATGCTTCTCTCATGGGCAATTATATGTCGCATGCTTCAGAGTTGGTAAACCATATGATCTTTATGTTTATGCAGAAAACGGACAAACTAAAATGTAGTCCATTCACTAGCTTTACAATAAAAAAATACTTTTAGTTAAAAGCATGTTTTCTTTCTTTTTTTCAGTGCACAAGCAACGCAAAGTAGGGTATTAAATTGAAAGATGTGTTTCCTTGATGAATCTATGTTAACTATAATACTTCTATTTACTTTCCTAAAAATCAGACTGAGCCACAGCGAAGCGTGGCCGGGTTAGCTAGTAAATGATAAAAATAGTTTGAACTTTATTAATGTAATAATGAAGGTGAGAGGTGCACTGTTTAACTTAAATTTTAGTGTAAATAGGGATGAATATAGGCATTATTGTTCTCTTTGCAGTCTTGGAATGATGGAAGATATTATTCATTTCATTGGAGAATGTCCGATCCTACAGGAGTTTAGACTACAGTTTTTGGGGAAGAGAAAACTTGAGTAATGTGAGGTTAAACTTTTTTTGAATGGCCTTGATTGGGGCAAGTTGTATAAGTACACTGTAACAGCTTGGAATTACAGACAGTTTTTAATAGATCATTTCAATTTTTAATGCTGAAATAATATGTATAATACTGTAGTTTAGTTATATGTCACATAAACAGAGTCAACATGGCAGACGGACTAAGTCCATGCCTAAAATGTGTTTTGATATCTATAAAAGAATGTTTGGTTATTTAGTTTAAATTCTCTGTAAAAGATGTTTGGTTTGTTTCGATTTTCTTGAATAAACACAATTATTTTTATTTTTTTTTTTCTTTTTTTTGGGCGCATCAACTTCCAAGGTTATTAGCGCCCCTCAGTTTGATTCGTTCTCCACTCGGTCCGCACGAGCTTGGATGGCACATATTCAACCTTTGTGGCGTCCAGATCAGTGCCTTGTCTAGCAAGGCATGAGGAGCCCAAGGTTATTGAATAGGGTACCACACATCCCCTCTTATTTCATCGATCATGTCGACGAGGGGGAGTGTGGATCATCTCTTGTTGTGCCATCCCTTTTTTAATTAAATCTTTTTTAACTATCTTATTTAAATATAAATATTATATATTAACAATTATACATATAAAGTTTAATATGAAAATTCTGGATCTATTTGCATCATTTAAATGTGGAACTTTTGCATGCAGATAAATTTTTATGTAATATAAGCAAGAAACTATCCTGAAATATCTACATAACCTATCCTAAAGAGGCTATTTGCTCACTGTAAACTATTCTATTTTGGGTGTGCAGTACTTTTAACAAATATTCCTGCACACCCTTAAATGAACTAATCCTAATGTTAATCTAAACCTAATAGGGTTGAAATACTTTTATAAAATTTCTTTCAACCCCGAAATAAAAAGCCTAAGCTAAACATTTGCCCTAACAGTTTCGCCAATAAATACATTCACACATAAAAACATTCTCGCCAATAAATACATTCTCGCTAATAAATACATTCACGCTAATAAATACATTCTCGCTAATAAATACATTCACTCCAGTAAATACATTCTCGCTAATAAATACAATCGCACTAATAAATACATTCACACTAATATATACATTCATACGAGGGGAAAGTACTCGATATTCCTTTCCCCTAACATAAAAAGAACTAACCTAATTGGGTGAAGTACTCGATATTCCTTCACCCAAGTTTAATTAACCTAACCTAACCTAGCTACTAATTTAGATATTTCTATACAAATTAATATCTTTTAAAAAATCAAATAGCCTCTTTATATAAGGAGAACCCTCTTGTAGAATAGCGCGCTTGTCATGTGGCAGGCCTGCCTTTTCTCTCTGAGTACGCAGAGCCTGACACCCTTCCAACACGTGCGCCACCGATAGCCTTTCTCGGCATCGAGAGCACCTCGGCCTTCTTCCGCCAATAAGGAGGTGCCCATGGGTCACACGTGTATGTCCAATCCTCAGCCTCGTCAAAATCACAGAGTCATGCCGCGGGAAATTCTCGACTGTAATACTTCGCACACGTGGTTTAATATCTTTAAGCTTTTCGCTTATCCTGTCCCACTGACTTTGCCATTTCCTGTTAATAATGTGTTTCATATATATTTGTAGGTCAGTGGGGCGAACGGGTCTGATTTCTTCTGTTTGTGTAGAGGCAGCTCGCTTGGCTGCCTCGTCCGCCCTTTCATTACCGGACACGCCAATGTGGCCCGGCACCCAGGCGAACGTTACCCCTTGACCACGTGTGCTTAACTGCAGCAGTAAGCTGTAAATATCTAAGACCATTGGGTCTGTCGAGAATCGGTCCCGGAGAGCCATTAATGCACTTAATGAGTCCGTCAATATTAGCGCTTTTTTGTAGTTGTTATTCTTGATTAATTCTATGGCCTGGCATATAGCAAACATTTCCGCCGTGTACACGGTTGCATAATGCGGAAGTGTCCAACTAAGGGTAACTCCTTCCGTGTACACAGCGCTACCCACACCGTCGCCTATCTTCGACCCATCTGTAAAGATAGGTCGGAAGTCATAATAAATATTTAGAATTTCTAGTAATTTTTGTCTATAGACGACAGGAGGGGTTTCCTCTTTTTTATGGAATGCCAGGTCCATGCGGACGCTTGCAGAGGGTAATGACCAGGGAGGAGAAGGCGCAAAGCCCCAACCTACCACCGGACCAAGTTCAATTCCCTCCGCTGCCAATAATTCCTTGGCTCTGACTCCAAGTGGTCGCGTCCGCGAGCGCTGTTGATAGAACTCTTCATTATGTGGGCTCTCGAATATGACGGGAAATAAGTTATGGAAACTCTTTCCCCATATTCCGGCGATGTATGTCAGGGTGAGCCGTTCTCTCCTAAGTTGAGGAGGCAGCATCCCCGACTCTACATAGAGGCTCTGTAGAGGACTAGTTCGGAAGGCGCCTGTGAACAGTCTAATACCTTCATTGTAAACCTTGTCTAGTAGTTTCAGGCGTGACTTGCGCGCAGAACTATAAACTGGGGCTCCATATTCAAGTTTGGAACGGGTAAGTGTAATAAATATACGTTTTAAGATTTCCCGTTCCGTTCCCCATCTATAGCTTCCTAGAAATTTCAAGACGTCGAGGGTTTTCCTTGCTTTTGTGTAGGTATAATCTATATGATCCTGCCAGGTTAATTTAGTATCGAATACGAGGCCAAGGAAACGGATACATTCTTTATACTGAATAGGTGTGCCACTTAGAAACAATGTGGGAGGACTATGCTCCTGTCTTAAACGACAAAAATGTAGGCACACCGTCTTGGTTTCAGAGAATCTAAATCCGCTCCTAGAAGCCTCGTCAGCCACTCTGTCTATTGCTTGTTGTAGGGTTTCTCCGACCTCGCCTAGATCGGTTCCTGATAAATAAATTGCGAGATCGTCTACATATAAAGATACTTGAAGTGGATTGCCTACAACTTCTGCTAGACTATTTACCGCTATCGTGAATAAAGTTACGCTTAGCACCGATCCCTGTGGAATACCATTTTGCAAGATATATGGGTCCGAAAGGACCGACCCAAGTCGCACTCGGAACCTTCGCGACTCTAAAAAGCCGCGGAGGAACCTTGGCAGTTTCCCTCTCAATCCCCACTCGTGACACTTCCGCAGAATCGCATATCTCCACGTTGTATCATAAGCCTTCTCGAGATCAAAGAACACGGCCAGCACGTGCTCCCTTCGCATGAATGCATTTTGCACGTAGATCTCAAGGCGGCTCGCCTGATCCAACGTAGAACGATATCTGCGAAATCCCGCCTGATACTGGCTGTAAAGCCCTCTCGTTTCTAGAACATAAACTAATCTATAATTGATCATAGATTCGAGGACCTTACTCAAGCAGGTGGTCAACGAAATGGGTCTGTAACTGGAGGGATCACTTGGGTCTTTTCCTTCTTTAGGGATCGGCACAATGATTGCTTCACGCCAACCATCAGGGTATTGGCCAGTCTCCCATATGCTATTGTATAGTCTGAGCAGACTTTCCTTCCCAGCTGCATTTAAGTTTTTGATCATATCATATGGGATTCCATCTACCCCTGGAGCAGAATCTTTGCATTTGTTTAAAGCATTTTCTAGCTCATTGATGGTCAGCGGTTCGTTATAAGCTTCATAGATAGCGGTCTCAAAGTTGAGTGGCTGTTGCTCCACATCACCTTTTCGCTGGAGAAATTCTGCTGAGTAAGCCTGTGAGCTGGAAACTTGGGCAAAGTGTACAGCCAAGGCCCCAGCCACCTCTCCTGGCTCGGTGACGACGACATCATTAATTTTTAGAACAGGTATCGACGGGGTTCTGCGACCTCCAGAGAGGGCTCTTATCTTATTCCACACCTCCCTCAATGTCGATGATGTAGAAATCTTTGACACGTAGGAGGTGAGGGTTTCTTTTTTTGACTTTTTAATTAAACGCCTCTCCTTTGCTCTTAATCTTTTAAAATCAATTAAATTTTCCTCCGTCGGATACCTTTTAAATCTATTTAGGGCCTGCTTTTTTTCCCTGTTAGCAACTTTGCATTCCGGGGTCCACCAGGGGACGGGAGATCTTATGACTCTCCCACCTACCCTCGGTACAGTACCCCTGGATGCATCTGTCAACGCCTTCGTAAATAAACTAGTGTCGAGGGTGACGTCTCCTGTAAGGGGTGGTGTCACCACTCTAGAAGCATAAGCAGGCCAGTTTGCTCTTTTGATGTCGTATCTCCAGGGTGTCACAAAATCTGACCTGGAGATGGAGCTCGATACTAAGATCGGAAAGTGGTCACTGTGATATAGTTCGTCTAGTGTGGTCCATTCCAAGCGAACAGCGACGGTGGGAGTTGTCACACTCAAATCAATTGAACTGAAACCTCCTGAGTGTGCATTGAAATGTGTTGCCGCACCATTGTTGAGGAGCATCATGTTAGCATTATCTATAATCTCCTCAAGAGTTCTGCCCCGAGTATCAGTCCTAGCCGACCCCCACCAGGTGTTGTGACAGTTAAAGTCTCCCATCAACAACACCGGGGCGGGGAGCTGCGAGAGCAGATTCTCCAGATCACTCTTCCGCCAGAATATGTCTGGAAGGTATATACTAACTACAGTGATCTGCAGTGGTGCGGCTAGGCGCACGGCAACGGCTTGTAAATTACTTTGTAGGGGTAGCCGTTTGCTCGAGATATTATCCCGTACACATACGGCCACTCCACCATGCGCCCTCCCACCTGGGGCAGGTTGTACCTCTTTACTATACACGACGTATCCAGGGATTCGAATGAATTGCCCCGGCGAATCTTCGTTTCCTGGAGGCACAACCCAAATGGACGGTATTCCGCCACCATTCGACGTAACCCTTCCATATTATTCATAAAGCCCCGCATGTTCCATTGAAGAATGGACTCACACATGTTTAATATTTTGAAGAATTCATACCTGGTAGGATCCTAATACTTAATAAACTATTTACACTATTAATTACCGGATTCATTATATTGGTAAAAGAAATGATATGGATGCGTAGAATATTCCTTACTCAGTGGCACACTTATTCCGAGGCTTACCCTTAGGCCAACCTCTTTTCTTATGTCTAGGAGGATGGTCAGAAATGCTGCCACCCTCCGATTCCGAAGCTTCAATGTCCGTCCCCATCAGCTGCCATTGCTGCTGGGGGGAGCGGACATTGGGAATTATTTGTCCTTTAGTGGAACTGCCGCTTTTTCCTCTAACCCTTATTGGGCTTGGGGGCGGCAGAATCAATTTTGGACTTTTCCTCCTGGAAGAGCGTCTCGGTGATTTCACCACCTTCCACTCCCCCTCGGAGGAAGTCATTTGTTTAGGTGGGATTGATCCCACCTTTGTATTACTCCCACTAGCTGTGGGAGTTGTTGGTAGCCTTTCGGCTACCAATGCCCCTTGAGGGGCATGTTTGGGTGGTGGGATTTCTCCCACCTTTGTAATAGTTCCCCTGAAGACCGGGGAGGGGTCATTTATTTGTTGCCCCAGACTAATTGCGGGGGCTGGAATGTGTGCCACCATTTGGGGTGCCTTTGCTTTCTCCGAGTATGAAATTTCTTGGGTTGCGTAAAATTTACTTTCAACAATTGCTCTTGCCTCATGATATGGCAATTGTTGAAGTGTCTTTATTTTCTGAATTTCTTTTTCTTTAGTTAAGATTGGGCACCCCGAGGATCTGGCATTATGATCTCCGCCACAATTTACGCATGTAATTGGCGGTGTGCACTCGCCTTCATGGTTAGGTTTACCACATATGCACACCGGTTCTACAGCCTTACATTTCATGGAAGTGTGCCCAAACTTCTGACATTTATAGCATCTCATTGGAGACGGTATATATGGGCGCACTTTTAGCTTATAGAAAGCTGCGTCAATCATTTGTGGCGGTCTTGGGCGGTCAAAGGTGAGGACGAGGGAAGCAGTATCCACTAAGGAACCTTCCTGTCTCCGCTTTATTCGCCTCACATCCACCACACCCTGATCAGCCAGACCCTCTTTTATATCTTCTACAGAACTGTTCAAAAAGTCCCGACATGTAATCACACCTTGTGATGTGTTTAGACGTTTGTGGGGACATGCTTCCAGTTCAGCATCCATATACTTTTGTAACTTCAGGATAATTTCTGCCTGAGCGCGGTTTTCTGCTTCGATGCAAATAGATCCGTCGTTTTGCTTTTTTACACTTTTTGGTTTACCTACGGACGTTTTTATATATTGGTACAATTTGAAGGAACACTCATTTGTGAAGGAACCATCCTTCTTTTTTACAACGAAGAACCTTCCCCAATTATCTTCTTCCAAGTCTAAAAACTTCGTAATTTTCTCAGCTACTTTGTTGCCGCCCCTGGCTTTCTTCCTTGGCGGTGAAGAGGGGCTATAGGGCTGCAGCGTAAATTGCAGCCCAGTCAGTGTTTTCACAGTCGTGTTGTCCTTTTCCATGCCTTTTCTTTTGCCTGTAAGATCGGTCGAAGGGGTGGGAGTTGCTGTAGAGTGGGGAATCTCTACAAGGGGAAGGGATTCAGAAGAAGGGAAAGGATTGTTAGGTATAGGATTAGGTTGGAGGGTTGGACTAGGAATAGGGTGGGATATTGGGGTAGGGAGAAAGGTTGGGCTAGGCCCAGAAAGATGTTTTTGATTATTGTCCATAATAATCTTGTTTTTTTCGTCGAGATATGTGGTCCCGCCTCCACGGACGCTCAAAATGGACCCGGTTACTCTCCGGGTGGACCATCACACCCCGATATAGTCAGGTGCCGCGGAAGACAGCGTTCCAATACTGAAGCATCGACCCGTGCCCCCGCGGCCCCCCTCCTAACCCTAGGAACCCGCCTGAGGCGGAATTCCCTAGCCTTCCTGGAGTCGGGCTATCCCCCAGGTAGAGCTCTCGGGTGAAGCCGAGGCCAAAGACATGTGTTGGGATCGGACGCCCGCAGGTCGTCGTCTCCCTCAATGCCCAGGATCCCCTTTTCCACCCTAGCCCCAAAGCCTCGTGCCGGCAAGCACGAGGGAGAGATATTTATACTCCGAGCTCTCAACGAGTGCGTGTCCTTGTTCATGCAGTGTGTGTGGTCGTCTGTAAAGTGTCGAGTGTTCAGGTGTGAGTGAATGTGTGTGGTGGGGAGCTCAAGTTTACCTGTGGGTGCGCTGAACCCAAGTAGCTGCACACATCAACTACCTCTGCAGGTCCTATGTGTAGTGTGTAGTGTTAAGGATGTCAATATGAGCGTATATTGTAGTGTTGTTAGGCTGGGAAACCCGCAGGGACGCCTAGATCCCTGAAGAAGTGGCTAGTCCACTTCCCCCTACGGGGAAAACACAATTATTATTATTATTATTATTATTATTATTATTATTATTATTATTATTAAAATCATTAAGTGCAATGACTTTAAAGTTATTCATACCTGAAATAAATTTAAAATGTTAACAACCTTGATTTATTTCAAAACAAAACTATATTTGATATAAAATCATCTGCGTCTCAAACATACAATGTTTAATGACTTTAATATTATGATATATTTCTCTCGTTACATTTTTCCCCGCTTCCAGTTTTTTTTTATATTTCTTCGATTACGAGAAATTTTAGTGAATAGAATCAGGAATAGTTAAAATACACACACGTTCTTTTGGCACCCCAAAACTTGCAGACAATATCGTCATTGCCAAATCTGTTGTCCATTCCCTTTGTGCAAGGACCATCACAATCCACTTAGAATTTGCATCTAAAACTATCAAATGATAGGTTCCTTCTTAATTCTAAAGTCATTTTTGT
Organism: Triatoma infestans; assembly: GCA_011037195.1. NCBI lineage: Eukaryota > Metazoa > Arthropoda > Insecta > Hemiptera > Reduviidae > Triatoma > Triatoma infestans. The sequence goes on from JAAEAF010003518.1 coordinate 197,688, forward strand.
TATATTTTTTTTTTTCACACAAACAAGAAAGCCTTGATATGTTAAATAACATATCAAGAACCACAAAAAGGGTTCTACAAATTTATTTATAATTACGAATTTATATCCTTTTGCAGAATAATTTTTTTTTTTTAAACTAATGTTGTCTATTTCAAAATCATACTCAACTAAGAAAAGGGCATACCTCTGTAGTCGATAGGCAGCCATTATAGGTAACCGTTTATTCCGATCTGAAATATGCATCAAGGGGACTATGATCACTGGCCAGTCTGAATGGTCTTCCAAACAATTTTTTTTTGAGAAAATTAGATAGTAAACAAAATATCGCGAGTCCTTCCTTGTTTAACTGTGGAAATTTTTTGTTCATGTCTTAACAACTTTCTACTACCGAAACCGACAATAGTATTATAGTTTCCTCTAAAGTACTACTTTGTATAACATATAGTTTTTTACCACATATATAATATTAATAAACATTAGAAGCATTGGAAGAATTCCAAATTTGAAGAAAATCGATTAACCGGAAATGAGACTTTTACAGACTAGGTTTTTAAGTTTTATGGAATGTTCTACAAAAATAGTAAGATTAGATTGACTGAAGGGGAGAGCGGGGCCTCATTTCACTGCGACCTGCACTAAGAGATCTGATGTGTAGCTCCTAAAGTTATAGCACATCCCTCAGCTTCGGCTGAAGCCTAATCAGGCCTAGCAAAGCTGAGAGTGGTTCAATCTTGAAGCTCGTTGCTTGGGGATTCCTTGTCCTCGTTAGGCCGGCACATTTCACAAAGGATGTGTACCGGGGTTTCCTCCTGGACCCTGCAGAATCGGCATAAAACGTTTATCCGCAAGTAGTAATTGGGCATTTGCCTACACAGCCTACAATGCCCTATTAACAGACCCTATTAGCCTTATGTCCCTTCGATTATGGGTTAGTAGGTCCCTGGTAAATTTAAGCAAATATATCTTATGAAGAGTTTTGCCTGCCTCTGTCTTGGTGTTCTTTCCCACCCTTGCAGAACGCTGTTCTTCTATCCAGCCTTTGATAGAAGTTTGAATTAGGCTCTTGGACAACCCGCAGGAGGTATCCTTCGAACCCTCCCCCCGCTAGGGCATCCGCTCTCTCGTAAAAATTCAAATATGTTTGCTCATTATTAGCTCTCTACAAAGTGATCAACTATTCTTTACCTGCCTTTTTTTGGTAAGTTGGCACTAACCTTCTATCCCTTGGAAGTGGGAATTTAATATTTATTCATAATTTAATATAATTATGTCATAAATAAATTATTGTACATAATTATACATATTATTGTGCATAAATTATTGCATATAATTATATACAACCAACAAGTGTGAGTAACAAGTAACAGAAACATTATGTTGAAGTAAACACTCTACACGAACTTGGTTAATTTGCTCTGACGATGGATGAAAATCCGAAACCGGTCAGGAACAAAATAAATATGCATGTTACGACGGATAAAATACCAGAACATATTTTTTCTTTAATTAATTTTACATTACAGAAAAATTTGGCAAATAATTAAATAATAATACCTGAGGCATATATCCAATTTGATCTCTTTTTTTTGCTACAGTTGTAATCACACCAGAATCCAATTTCAGTCTTCCAACTAGACAGCTAAGAAGTGTAGTTTTACCGCATCCGCTAGGGCCCAATAGTGCATAACTAGACATACAATAAAATAATACTAATTAAATTTGTTTTAAGTCTTAATATCAAATTATTTTAGACAAATTTATCAAGTAAAAAAAATATGATAGATTGATTGTTAAACAAGTTCATTGAAAAATCTTGGAGCCATTTTCGAGGAAATTCCTGAAAACTGAAAAAACCATTCAATGAACTACACTTCCGGTTTGACAAATTTTTTTATCGTACCTTTTGGTGTCGTATTCCTAAACGAGATATAAAGTTCAGCTATTTTCTGTTTTTGAAATATTTTGTTAGAGATCCATAGAAACAAACAATTGTGAAAGGTATTTGTAAACGTGATTTTGTATTCACTTTGTTTTGTTCATTTATTATTACTAATATCAAATACAATGCAATTTATGATATAGTGCAAAATTTGTGACTATCATGCAATTTTTGACACCGCCTATGTAATATACGTATATAGAGTATGTGGAAAATAAATACCTTTTGAATTGGGGATACTTGTGTGGAGAAATTATCAATATAGGATTCATTTTATCAAATCTGTGAAATTAATAGATTTTTAATAAACTTTTGATTTAAATATTCTTTGTTATTTATTTGATTGCTTGTCTGTGATTCATTAATATTCTTACATTAATGAATCACAGATTTTAATCTTTGATATAATTTCTCTAGTTATTTGTAGCTCGTGTATTTTTGTGAAGCCTAGTAAATAAAGGCTTTTAATACTAAATCTAATTTAACCTATCTTGAACCCGACGGCTTCAAAGTAGTTCCGCACTTAGACCAAGACTGGGTCTATTGTGCACCCCGTATTATACGCCTAGAGTTGCCAGGTGAAAAATGCAACTATATATGATTATGATTTCCCAAATATATCATTTAGGAAATAAATATACCACATTTTTTTTTGAAAACTTTATTAAATAAAAACCAACTTAAATCTTTCAAAATTTGTTAATTTATAACAAAAAAAGAGAAAGTAATAAATGCACATACAGCTGCGGCCATAAAATCTTAGACATCAATGTTATCTGATTGTTAGTTGGTACAGAGCACCCTTTAAGTATTTGTAACCTAAATTTTTTTTTTAGTTTTGTCATTTTTGACACTTGGCGAGAGCGGAACCGGCGGAATGCGATGGTGCTAGCTAAGCGCGCGCCTTAAACGAGACTCCTATCAACCAATCAGCATTCACTACATCTTCACTGATGTAGTGCTTATACGAATTATTATCGTTATCATCCAGTGGTCGGATAAATATATTATTTTTAGATGTATATTAATATCATATATCAATAAGAACAAAATATATCAGAGTGATATTAAATATATTAGATCTGGCAACCCTAAATACGCCCAATACCCGTGGTGAAACACTCACATGATCTTCTCCTACTTACAATAATATACATTTTTTTTAAATTGTTAAGTTTAGTAACGTTTACATGTGCTTGCCACAAAAAAGGTGGTAGGGGTTATTATATATATATCTGAGTATGACTAACATGGGAGCGCCTTTCTGTCGCAACTTCCGGTAAACTAGTTATCTTTAAATTTGGAATTCTATATTAGTGTTATGTAATTGGTAAAACCATATATTATAATGAAATGGTACTTTACAGGTAAGTCTAACGCTATTGTTCCCACAGAACTTCAAAACATCAATTTTGCCGGGAAGTTGTTTCAAATAAAAGTGATAGGTATTTGTGTGTAAATAGTAAACGAAGTTTAAAGAAAATCTTTGGAACAGTTTTTCGAGGAAATCGCGAAAACTGGAAAAATCTTCATTAAAGTCGCAATTCGGTTGGTGGATTTTGCTCGAACTTTAGTATCAGATATGGTGATAGTTGCTAAATGGTAGGTGAACCAAGTTTGAGTTTCCGTCATTTTTCATTTTTGAGATATTTTGTTAAAACATACTTTCCCAATAAAAAACGAATTCAATAATATTATACACTCGCAATATTTTATCTTGTAGTAGTAGTAACTAATAAAATATAAGTAAAATATAAATATTATTATTACTAGTGCTCGTCTGACCTGCTAGGGAGTAGGCCTTTTCGACAATCCTTTTCCACTCTTCTTTATCATGAGCAAACCTTCTTCATCTTCTTATTGCTGCCTGGCAGAGGCGACTTTTCTATATCGTCTAATAACAAAGACGAGGTCTTTTACCCTCTGCCCTCCAGATTTGCCATATTCTGGTGGTCTCCATCCTCTCTCCTCATGGCCTAACTGCCTTAATCTTCTTTTTTTTGACATGGGATACCAGATCTGGCTCCCCAAACACATTCTAGAGATCTACATTTCTTCCTTGTCTCCATCTTCACGGGCAAGGCCATACATTTTTCGCCAGATAAACCTTTCTTTCGCAGATTCTCAGAATAGTCATGTTTTCCTTTGTTAAGACCTACACTTCGCTACCGTAGCATAGTGTAGCAAACTATATATATAGGGTGACCAGAGTTATATGCTCCACCCACTTTTTTTTTAAACGGCGGGAAATTTCGAAAAAATAGAAAACACGTATTTAATCATTTTTAGTCTAGTTTATTTTCAGTGATTGATCCATTTTTTTTATACCCCAATATCCCGAGATACAGCATCCAACTTTTTTTTTTCAAATGGAACATTATATTTTTTTTTGCATATTTTTATAGTAATTGAGCCTAAAATTTTTATAGTAATTGAGTAATAAAAAAAAAAAAATTTAAAATCGGTTAGGTTTTTCAAAAGTTATGGCAATTTAAAATATGAAAAACAAATTTCAGTTTAATGTCAAAATTACCTTATTTTTTCTTTAAGAAGCTCTTCAAACTGGGCACCATCAACGGATAGGCAAGCCAAAGCTCTGGACTCCCACGCTCTGTTTGTAGCAGCACTTAGGTGGCAAAGTCAATATCTAGGCAGGCTAGAGTTATTCGACGTTCCATATCTTCGACTGAAGTCATGGGATTAAGGTTCCTGTACACTTTATTTTTTAGATATCCCCACAAAAAATGCACAATTTTATGGACTGATGAATCAAAGTTTACCAACAATGGCCTTCTTAATCGTTGGAACTTTAGAATATGGGCAGAAGAAAATCTACAAGTTACCTTCGCCACACGCCATTAGGTTGTTTTTTCTATAAATGTTTGGTGTGGAGTTTGAGGAAACCAACTAATCGGCCCATACTTCTACAGAGGGAACTTAACTGGTGAAAGGTATCTAACTTTTTTAAGAGACATTTTGCCAGTTCTGCTTGAAGATGTTCCTCTAAAACGTCGGTTAGATATGTATTTTCAACAAGATGGTTGCCCGGCACATAATGCGAGAGTTGTTCGACGTTACCTGGACAGAAATGTCCACGAAAAGTGGTTAGGAACTCATGGTCCGATCCAATGGCCACCTCGACCTCCGGACTTAACCCCAATGGACTATTTTTTGTGGGGATATCTAAAAAATAAAGTGTACAGTAACCTTAATCCCGTGGCTTCAGTCGAAGATCTGGAACGTCGAATAACTCTAGCCTGCCTAGATGTTGACTTTGCCACCTAAGTGCTGCTACAAACAGAGCGTGGGAGTCAGAGCTTTGGCTTGCCTATCCGTTGATAGTGTCCAGTTTGAAGAGCTTCTTTAAAGAAAAAATAAGGTAATTTTGACATTAAACTGAAATTTGTTTTTCATATTTTAAATTACCATAACTTTTGAAAAACCTAACCGATTTTAAATTTTTTTTTTTAAATTTTTTTAGAGGCTCAATTACTATAAAAATATGCAAAAAAAAAATATAATGTTCCATTTGAAAAAAAAAAGTTGGATGCTGTATCTCGGGATATTGGGATATAAAAAAATGGATCAATCACTGAAAATAAACTAGACTAAAAATGATTAAATACGTGTTTTCTATTTTTTCGAAATTTCCCGCCGTTTAAAAAAAAAGTGGGTGGAGCATATAACTCTGGTCACCCTGTGTAGTTTTATATATAAGTACCTTTTGGCTTGTTCTTAACAGAGTAGGAAAACTTAATGTCTTGTTCAAAGAGTACGTACAGCTGTTTCCAACCACTATTCTGGCTTTTACATCCATAACTACATCATTGTTATATGCCATTAGGGCTCCCAGATATCTGAAATTCTGACACGATTTAAATTTGTACTCTGCTAGCTGAGCTTGATTATTAATTAGGGATATATTCCTCCCAGTCCTCTCGTTTTTAGTTCGTTAACTTCAAGTCCAATTTTCTTAGCAGATCTTTGAAGCTCCTGAAAAGCACCTTTGAACGCGCAGATAGCACATCATCCGCATAGACAATGCTACGACAGTCGGTTATATATAATGCCTCCGGGATTGGTTTTGATTATCGTGACATTCTTTAGGGCCAAACTGAAAAGTAAGGGAGACAACGGATCTCCTTGCCTTAACTCACTACTATTTACCTTAAATTTGCTAGACAGCGTGTTCTGCAATTTCACAATATCCTCTGTATTATACAAAGTTCAATCTGGCTAGGCAAGTAAGCTTTTAGAGATTCCAAACGAATTCAGAGTGTCAATCAACTTGGCTCTATTCACAATTATCGTAGACTTGCTTAAAATCTACAAACATATGGTACAAGTCTAGGTTTATCGTATGTTTTATCTACAATCTGGCGGAAGGAAAACGTAAATCCTAAGTGGAACTCCGTTTTGAAGTCTTTTATAAATTAAAGTCGACCCTACTTTATATGTCGTAGCAAGAAGAGTTACAGCCCTGTAATTATCACAAAGCAGTATATTTCCTGTTGTGGTGGTTGGTTCCGCAGAGCTGGAAAGCATCAGAGACATTTTCCGTGATAGCCTGCTTCATTTTGTGGCCGTCGACCGGTTTCGGGCGTTCGCCCATCTTCAGGATGCGTTTGTCAGACAGTGTGATAACACAGACTTGCACAGAGCAAATTCACTGGGTACAAACTGAATTTGCTCTGTGCAAGTCTGTATTATCACACTGTCAGACAAACGCATCTTGAAGATGGGCGAACGCCAGAAACCGGTCGATGACCACAAAATGAAGCAGGCTACCAAGGAAATTTTCTCTGATGTAGTTCATTCCCTTTTTTTTTTTAAAGCTGGGCATATAATAGTTTTAGTCCATTCATCCAGCATCGTTTCGTTGGCCCATATTGTCCACTTGGACACCATGCACACTTATTAAAACAATACATATTGCAGTCTTTCACTACACTTTCACAATACAATCAAAGAGACTTTTAAAAGTTACATTAAAAATTGTCACTAAGAAGGCGCTCCGGAAGGAGGAGCTTGCTTGGAAGCTAAAACAAGAGGCGGCCACTCCACCAAGCAGGTAGTCAATGGGCTAATCACCGGTAACTCTGTAATTATTTAGATTATATTACGTATCCTCAAGATATATATATTTATTAATTATAAATAACATAATGAGATTGTTATTGAGATCAATTAACAGGTATAACTAATTATTTATTTTCTTTTTTTTTATTCTTTTTCTTAAAAACTAAGCATAATTGAGAACAGAAGAATTAAAAATAATTCCAATAGCTCTTTTTATGTATTATTTAAAGGAAGAGTAAATATTAAAAGACGTTGTTATTATTATTATTATTATTATTAGTTGAAGGATATTTAAGAAATGAGGAAAGATGTTGTTAGTAAAGGAGTTATTATTTAATGGAGCAATAAAATCATATGAAAATTATTACCCAATACGAAATTATATTATAATATATTATATTATATTATTACCCAATACAAAAATATTCCAGTTTTATTTCCTCAAAAGTTGTTTGAACTCCAGTAATAAATAATAATTATCTTAATTTAAGTTATTAAGTAAAGGCAAAAAATGCCCTTCACATTATAGATAATGAATTATATTCCCAACAGGTTTAGTTTTTGTTTATACCTGTTTCTAATGTTTACCAATTATTATTTTACTAATTTTAATTAACATTAAAATAGTTTCTTATTACGGCATTAGGTTTTTCTTATTCTTATGGCGCTTTGCGATTCAAGTAGAACAGCGAACTGTGTGGTATGTTAATATTATTTTGTATGTTTTTTCTTATTGTCTCTTAGTGCATACAAGGAAGTACTGCGAGCGTGCAACTTTTAGACATTGATTTACCATCGGATATATACATTTTTAGAACCTTTAAATTGGAAAAAGTGGGATTTTATTTGCCTAATTATATCTCGGATTACTACCTCGCACATATCTACATTTTCAATTATATGTTACATTTGTAACTCGTAATAAAAAAGGTGAAAGGTTTATTTATACAAGCAAATTCTGAATAAATATATAGATCAGAACTATGCAAATTGCAGTAAAGAAAATTCGTATGAGTATTTCTTATTGACAACTTTTTGTTAAAATTTAATGTTGTAAATTGGATGTTGAGGTTCGGTCATAAAAAAAAAAAAACTCTTTTTAAATTTCTACCGACGTTTCGGCAAATTTATTGCCTTCTTCAGGGTCTGTACGAAGGTTTTATTACAATTCAATAAAAAAAAGAAATAACATAAAATATGAACTTAAAATAAATATTTTCAAAATAAAAAATTTTTAAAATAAATTATATAAATAAACTAAATAAAAAGTATGATATATGAAGCAATTTAAATTTATTTTAAACTATTGTTGTAGAACAGATCAATATTAAACTAAATCACAACTATTAAAACTTTATAAGGCATAAAGGCTATAGACAATATGAGGCATATATAAGAGTAAAGTATGGAAATAACTTAGGAAATGTACTTACAAAAATTTTCAGTTAGAATTTCAGTAGTAATTTATCTAGTTTGTGACATACCATCACCAAGTGTTACGGACATTGGATGGGTCAAGGTTTATAAAGGGCTAGGGGAGCGGAACCGTATCTTAGCCTGTATGTTGTTTAGGAAATTCCAGGAGATTGTTATAACTGAGGGATAGGTTTTTGGTGTCTGTTCTGAAATTGATAGATAATTTATCTTTTTTAATATGAATCATTTCCAATGTATTTCTTTTTTTATTATTATTGTTGATGGAGAGAATTTTAGTGTTTTCCATGTCAAATTCGTGTTTGTATTGTATGCAGTGTTTCATTAGTGCTGTAGTCATGTCAGTCGGTTTTTTAGTTTTACAGTCGTATTTATGTTGGTACAGTCTATTTTTTAAAGATTGAGATGTTTGTCCTATATATGTAGCTGGGCATTGTAAACAATTTATTTTATAAATTATATCTGATAATAAAGTTGTGGGTGTGGGGTCTTTTAGTTTCGAAAAGAGTTTTTTTAGGGGATTGGAGTTTTTGTGAGCAATGGAAAGGTTATATTTCTTGAAAATTTAGCTATTTTTTCTGATAGACCTTGTATGTATGGGATAGAGATATAGGATATTGGAAGTTGCTGTGATGGCGTAGAGGGAGTCAGGTTGATCACATTATCTGTGGATCGTTGATATAATATTTTTTGTACAATATGGAGAGGATAGCCATTATTTTTAAATATCATAGATAGACCCTGAATGCCTTTGTACAGACCCTGGAAGAAGGCAGTAAATTTGCCGAAACGTCGGTAGAAATTTAAAAAGAGTTCTTTTGTATGACCGAACCTCAACACCCAATTTACAACATTGAAAACAGCGGTCGTAACGAACACCAAATACATTAAAATTTAATGTTTGAATATTTTAAAAAATTTTATATTAAACGAAGTTTTCATTTTATTACTTCATTAAAGAACTTCCTTTCAATAAGTGGCGGCTGGTCCATATGTGCTTTTTCGTATGTAAATGCCCTAGAAAAATTCTTAGTTAAAATATACACTCTTCTATGTACTTTTCTCTTATCTGGTAAAAGAAAACCTCTAGCTGGTTAATATGAATTCTTGTCAACTCTGCCACTGTAGCGCTACTTGAATTTAATCATATAAGAGCTTAAGTACTACATAACACAGTAGAGTGGAGTATCGGTAGAAAGGAAAGAGGCAAATAGTCGTGCGAGTGAAGTAAATTGGAGGGAAAGTATTAGCCTATATACTTCTTTAGGCGTGCACAGTTTATTGTGAACCCCAGCAGAACGCGATATCGTTAACAGTCTGGTCGAATATTTTTAGGTTTAGAAAAACATATTTTTCAAAGTAAACAAACTGATTTCGCTTAGATAAGAAACGTCCCCCACTTATACAAGTATTATTTTAGAACTTTCTTCTAGAAATAGGTTCAGATTATATAAGTTGATTCAGTCAAGGTGGCGCTTAATATAAACATATTTAATTGAAGTCATCTCTCTAAACGAATTGATTAAAAACAATACTGTGAAGATAGATGAGAATCTGAAAAACCGGTCAGAACCAAAATAATGAATCATCGACGTTATCCAGCATTGCGGACCCAACTCAGCTATTGATACTCTTTAAAGTCAAGTTTTGGTCATGATATTTGTTTATTGAAGTTTCTTAAAAGATTAAATTTAATATCATATTATTAAATCTATTACAATTTTATGATTAGGTAAAAATACAATTGAGAGCATTGGAAAGGTCGAGAGTTAAGATAGGAAAGTGGGCTACAAATTTTGTCCATTATAAGAATCATGCATGCCAAAAGACTTTTTAGGAGATGACAACTAAATTCTTTACGTAAAAAAAAGAAGTTGCTGAAATCATAAATAAATCGTAAATTGTAAAATATACAAATGAAATTGAAGGAGTCTGAGATTAAAACTTTACTTGCAATTTGCGGCTGGTATGTACCTGCACACAAGGTAATGAGTTAGCCGACCAACTGGCCAGGAATGGAATGAAAACGCCATTCTGTGGGCCGGAACCTGTTCTGGGGATAGCCAAAAGGACGGCGAGGGCGCCTCTGAGGGAATGGACTCAGAGAGAATACAGCCGCTACTGGAGTCTAACCACTGGGGTGATGCAAGAGGGTGAGGCCAGGGCTGTGCAAGAGAAGAACCAGAAAACCCTAGGTCTAAGCAGGTCTGATAGCCGTCTGTTTACAGGGCAGCTAGGTTCAAAAAACATCTGCACAAGGTGGGTTTAATTAACTCGGAGCCCTTGTGCAGACTATATGAGGAAGAGGAGGAGACGGCCTCTCACCTGTGGTTCGACTCTGTTGCAATCGGCAGATTGCGTTACGAGATCGATGAGACCGGAGAAGATCGTACTGCAAGAAGAACTAGTGGGGAAGGCTCTTGACCTCATGAAGAGGGGAGGTTTCTTCTACTAGTCATAAAGGGGTTGGCACAATAAGCCTCAATAAGTTGGCTGCGCCATCTGGGTTGGAGGCCCCCTCCAGGGTCAATCTAATCTAATCTACTTGAAATATCAGGTTTTGACTTACCCGAGGTTAATAAGGCGCCAAAAAAAAGAAAGAATGCAATAAGTCTAGTAATAACTATGCAAGAAGATAAATAAATTACAGATAGTATTTTTGGCAATAAAAGTAATCACAGGGTACAAATTTGTCACGAACATTTTTAATTGAAACAAAGTGATGCAGATAATTAATGGTCAAAATTGATAACATAAATGCACATTATATCGCAGTGCATTTTAGTGGAAGGTTTAACGCGGCAACTTCCCCATTGAACCTTCCAAAAATATTTTTTCTTGAAAAATACTATAAACAGAAGTGATAAGCCTTAATGTGCCGAAATAATTAATATGAAAAAGTTTAAAGAAATCCGATGGATCAATTTGCGAGAAAATCGCGGAAAACTGAAAAACGAAATTTTGTAAAATCGCATTCCGGTTGTGTTATTTTGACTAACACCTTCATATGATGGTGGCGCCTAAACGGAATTTCAAGTTTGATTTTTGGGTGGCGATTTTTGGGCTTTTAATATATTACTGTGTTCACATTCACATCACATATTATATAAATGTAGTTGTATAAATAAGTAAATATTAGTTAAAACTTTTTTTCATACACAGTACATTAGAATTGAAAGCTATAGTCGAACATTACAAATCCACTGATCATGATGAACCATTTACTAAAACAGAATTTCAACGTACAATATCAGATTTTAATGAACATAAAGCTCCAGGCTATGATGGTTTAACAAAATCAATCATTGAAAGATTTAACAATGATTTTCCAAACAGCTTGTGTGCTCTATATAATGAATGCTTATTTAGAGGCTGCTTTTCCAAGATCTGGAAAAAGTCAATTCTAATTCTTTTAGAAAAGCCTAGTAAGAAGAATAGTCAAGATGTTTCCAAATACAGGCCCATAAGCATTTGGCAGGCCAAATACAGGTCTGGAAAAATTCTATACAAACTTTTGATTCGAAGAGTTTTGTATCGGCTTTGAAACGAAAAGCAACTTTCGCCCAGACAGTATGGATTCACGCCACAAAGAGTACAGTTGACGAGCTGATAGAAGTAAAGAATTTCGTAGAAAATGGGATGGCTAATAAACAACAAATATAAATGATATCATTGGAGGTGTGGAGCGTTTGATGCTGCCTACTGGCCGGCAATCTTAACTCAATTAGCCAAAAAACAATGTCCGAAAAATTCATTCAATCTCTCTAGGAGTTACTTTTCAGAACGTTTTGCTACAATCAACACTGCAGCATTTTCCGTCAAACGGCTAGGTGAAAAAGGCTGTCCGCAGGGATCTTGTTTCGGTCCAGGATTCTGGATAATAATGTATGATTCTCTCTTGAAATTAAATTATCCTTCGGGAGTAATTGTCTTTGCTTTTGCCGATGATTTTCTGGCGGTGATATCGGCCAAAACTGAATATGACATGCAAATGCTGGCTAATCAAACTACACATCTGATTGAATCATGGTCAATTAAAAATAAAGTACTTTTCAATGTTAACAAATCACAGATATTACACGTGGCAAATAAAAAAATCCTGCTCCAATAAATGTTTATCTTATGGGAAAATTAATACCAACAGTGAAGGAAATGAAGTTGCTTGGAGTTTGGTTTGATAAAAAGTGGACCTGGAAAGTGCATGTATAGAAGGTTTATGAAAAGTCATCCCAGATAATAAATATACTTTCTCGTTCTGCCAAAGTCTATTGGGGTTTGGGCAGTGATGCATTGGAGATCATATGTAAAGGCGCTATCTTACCAATTATAACTTATGCAGCCCCAGCCTGGTATTCTGTTCTTAGTAAACAATATAATATACCTACTTAAATTGAGAAGAGTTCAACGAAGAATAGCATTTAGAATCATTAAAGGTTTTAGAACGATTTCGTTTTATTCGACAACACTACTGGCTGGTATAACACCAATTGACATTAAAATAATGGAAATGAGCGATGTTTTAGACATTTAAAAGTAGCTTTGATAACCCAGGTTTGTTTTGTCCTCAATATGATCTGGATATACCAGTTCCTGTAGACAAATGGCCTCATCCATCAGTTTCTACCTTAATCAGAGAAGAAGTATGGTATTCCCTCGTATAACATCTTTGCAGATGGGAGTAAACTTGATAACCAAGTAGGTTGTGCTCTGGTGGTGTTTTAAAACAATTTGGATGAAGTTATTCATAGACAGAAGTTTAACCTAGCTGACTGGTGCACCAATAACCAAGCCGAACTATTAGCCATTTTGAAGGCATTACAATGGCTACAATCAGCGGCTACTCTAACTACAAAGAAATCTGCTATTATTAACACCGACAGCGAGGTTTCACTGGCAATCATCAATAACAGTCACAACCACAACAAAACCGCTGAAGATATACGAATGTTGCTGAATAGCTTGAGAAATGAGTCTCAATGGAATATTAGGTTAAACTGGGTGAAAGCACATAGAGGCAACGCCGGCAATGAAATGACCGATCAACTTGCAAAAGAAGCTGCATTGGACACCCTGTTACCAGTATGTTTTATGAAAGTTCCATTGAGTTACATAGGCAGGCAAGGCTCGTCAGCTTCAGTAATTGGGCACAAGAATGGCGTTCAGGTTATGGTAAAAACAAGCTTTATCTACACCGATTTCACATTACTGAAAGTCCTAATTGCCTTTGCGAGTTTCAGGTTCCACAATCTTGGCTGTCCACTTTTTGACCAGCCACGATCGAAGTTAGTTCGCTTCGTGGTAATGCAAGGAAGAGGTTGGCCACTTACTGAACGCGAGTTGCTCACTGACTTTACTGATCAATTTATTAATTTTATCAATTCTTTGAACTTAGACTTACTGTGAACAAAGTATGACTTAATATTAAAAGAGCAGTACTTTGTTGTATCTGACCATGTAAATACTAAAATTTATTTAAAATTCTTGTACTTCTACCTTGTTTTCAAATTCCATTTTAATTGATTTATTTAATGTCAATACTTACTTAAGTGACTGTTTTAGGAAATTCATTTTATAATTAATTATAAAATGTTGAGTATTTACCAAAATTTATTATATGTTAATTGTATAAAATCTTGATTGTAATGATTTACTAAAAGCCTTTTATCAATAGGGACACAGGCTGTAAATAAATAATAATAATAAAAAAAAAATACACAGTACATCTCAAAACACGCCTATCCGGTGAATACTAAATTAAGAAAATTATAAACATATTATTTAAAATTCTTAAAAATAAATGCGTTGGACTTAGATGTTCCATTTCGAAAATCGAATGCAATCGCAGAATTTTAATATTATCACTTCGACAATACAGAAAATACAATAGTATTCGAAAGTAAACAGTATTCTTGGACCAGATCAATGGATGCAGTTTTTGTCAAATAAAAACATGCAAGAGAGATTTAAATCACGCAAGTCTATTCATGAAAAATATGAAAAACTGGAAAAAATTAATTTTAATGGAATCTCTTTAGTCCTGTGACTATGGGGTGTTGCTATAGATTTTTTTTTTTTTTTTTTTAAAGAAACAATCTTCGTCACAAATTGTACAAAGAATACTTGCGTTAAAAAATTCTTATACGAAGATTCTGTGACTAATATGCAAGCGATGTATTTTTTCAAAAAATATTTTATGGAATTTATAATGTTGAGAAATGTTGTTCAAGGTAAGCCGGCATTTTTTTTATACATATAAAAACCTCCTATCTAATTTAATGTCTATAAACAAAGCACTAATGGTGACATTGGACCAATGTCAAGGTTAGAAAGGACCTGAACTCAGAAGGGAGAACTAAACAAGCAGATGGTGAAAATTACGAAATATCAGATAAAAGAGCTCCAACTAGGAAGGAACTGTGGCTTCTTAAGAATAGCCAATCAGACCTGTACTATTGCTTTTATATATATATATATCTATGTATTTATAATAATCAATAGAATTAACAACTGTGCAAGGCACACATGTGGGTCAAGTACATGGCTGCAATCTTGCCATTCTACATTTTTGTTATTTATTACTTCAATGCAATATTCTTGCCCTTGCTACAACTACATGCCTACGGAACTATTCTTTTTTAAAATCAATTTCTTTAAATATTGTTTATAAGTAGCATACCAGCTCCAGAATTTATGCTATAGTTTTTATGTATATTTGTAGAAAATTCTATGGAGCCGTCCTGGAAGATGCAACCTAGGGATAATGACTTTTTTTCCAGACCCAGACATAACAAAAAAAATATAAAGATAGATAGATTGAGCGATATTGATATGTGGCTAGAATTGTGGGTTAATGAAAGATATCCAGGGAAATTATGGAACAAAGTTTTGTCAAGATGATGTGTGCTGGGCCCGCCAGACTGCGCTAACTAGTTGTGTGTGCTAACTATAGGGTCCGAAATATCAATGTTGCTGCATGAAATAAGAGATGATTCAGCGTGTTAAATATTTAATTAGTTCACTTTTAAATGAGAATCTGTCTCCCTTTGATCACTTTATTAATTTTTTCGCAAATATTAATATATAAGCAAAATATTAAATTTACACGAATTTCTATTGGGCACTTTAAAATTGAAAAAAACAATCATCTATTAAGTTCTATTTAATACAAGAGTGTATTACCATTCATTTATTTATTTATTTTTCTCTATTATTATTCCCCACCCCTTTTTTTAAATTTTTATTTTTATTATTATTTTTTTAACAAGCTCGCATTATTTCAATTTTCATTAATATTATTATTATATAATTATATTTATTTGGTTAAACCAGTTATTTGAACTTAACACAGTTTATAGCCTTAATTCAATTATATTTGTATTCTTGTTTTTATAACCAAATCATAAAAAAAAAGAAGTAACAACATATTATTCTTTTTGTATTTACTTATAAATTTGTGTATACTTTGCATTGTCCCAAAAGTTTGAATGTTCTAAATGTACTAAACTCGTTTTGCCATAGAATTG
Organism: Triatoma infestans; assembly: GCA_011037195.1. Taxonomy (NCBI): domain Eukaryota; kingdom Metazoa; phylum Arthropoda; class Insecta; order Hemiptera; family Reduviidae; genus Triatoma; species Triatoma infestans. Next base: position 213,663 of record JAAEAF010003518.1, read on the forward strand.
TATTTTTCTAGTGCTAATAAATAAATAGAAAAGAAAAAAAAAAATATAGAGATGGCTGGTGGAAGGAAATTGAGTAAGAAGAAAGTGAAAAAGAAGAAGAGAAGGGGGAGTTACTTCAAAGCAGCAGATGCCGAACTTTAAGAGATTAATGGAATGATAAGAAGTAATACTTTTCTCATTCGCTTATTCTTAATCAGATTTAGAGTTAGATAATGCGATTATTTGCCTTGAATGTTGCCTATTCAGTCTGAGAGATTTTCAATCCCTTTATGTAAGTATTCTTATTGAGGGGCTGTAGTAGGTGGATTGAGAATTAGCGCTATTCAATAAATCCGCCAACTATTTATAGAATTTTGTCATAAAATTCCTCATAAAAACCCCCAATTATTTACCATACATTCGCAACAAATTTTTTACTTTCTCTTACACCTAGTAAGTAATAGGAAGTATTGCGCTTCTGTTGAATTTTCGAAATTAAGTTTTTAACTGGAAATATATGTTTTGAGGTACCATAAATATGAAGAAAAGGATTTTTAGCATGTGTGAATGTGTGTGCATGAAGAAAAGATGGCAAATACAAAAAAAAATCTGGAGTGAAACACACACACAACTTTCTCTTACTCCTGTTTTAAAAATTATAATTGACAAATGTGATAGTGTACCAGATATAAAACGAAATTCATCGAAAACAGAAAAAAAAAAAAACTGTTCAATAAAAACGCACTTCCGGCTTACTAATTTTCTTAAAACTTGGAATTTTGGCCATTTATTTATTTCTAATTAATTTTGTTTGGATGATAGCATTGTACAATCAACTATGATACCACTTTAGAGGAAGCTGTTATTCCCCAAAAAGTGGCCTTAAATGAATTTGCCCAGAGAACTATTTTGAATAAAAGATGTAGATCTTTGCATATTTAGTTTATATAATTAGTTTCAAGAAAATCGTCAGAGCCATTTTTGAGAAAAATTGCGAAAAAGTGAAAGAATTATTTAGTAAAGTGTTTAAACAAACGCACTTCCGCTTATCCGATTTTTTCAAACTCGGAATTTCAACAACATATTTAATTCTAATTAACATTATTTAGATGACAGAATTGTCTAATAAACTGTAATAGCAGATAAGATGAAAACCTAACCCTACCGAAAACTGCCCTTAAATGAATTTTCCCGGAGTAATGTTTCAAATAAAAGTTGTAGCTCTTTGTATGTTTAGTTGGGATACCAAGTTTAAAGAAAAACGTCAAAGTTAATTTTGAGAAAATCGCAAAAACGAAAAAAAAAAAACTAGTAAAGTGGTACTTCCAGATGAGGAATTTGACAGATAACGCACCGTCAGATCCCATGGTGATACCTAAACGTAATATCAAGTTTCAACTTTCTACAGTTTTTCGTTATTGAGCTATGCTGTTCACATACACGCACAGACACCATTTGCTAAAAATCACTTTTTTGGACGCAGGGGACCTCAAAACGGATATTTCCGGTGAAAACTCGATATCGAAAATTTGACACGATTACAATACTTCCTCTTACTAGGAGTGAGAGAAAGGAAAAATCGCTGGAAGTTCAAACTTAGTAATCCGTCTAAATGCTACATCCACATTTTACATGGTGTTTTCGGGCAAAATCCATTTCAAAATTGAAATCGTAACTTTACTGAACGTGTTTTTTTTTTTAGTTATTCGCAATGTTTGTCGAAAACGGCTCCTACAATTTTCTATTTGAGGGTTTCTATGAGAACAGTAGCAGTTAGGCTTTCGTCTAAAAGTACCACTTCACTATGGTTTTACCATCTACACAATATTAACATAGAATAAAAGTATTTATAGAATTCCAAATTTGAAGAAAATTAGTTAGCTGGAAGTGCGAGTTTACAGAATAGACTTCTTTGGACTTTTTTTCGAAAACGCCTGCAACGATTTTCTTACATCTTGGAAATGCTCATTGCACAGATAAAAAACGTATCACCTTTTATTTGAAATATTTTTCTGAAAAAAGTGATTTTAAATGGGTTGGGGGGTGTGGTGGGACAGTCAGTTAGGTTTGAATATGAAGTGCATTCAAATTAATGTTTTTTTGATTTTTACAGAGGGCGCTCTGTAAACAGTATAAAACATACCACCATTTTTTTGTAGACCACCATCCTTAATTGAACATTGACAACGTTGCAAGTTTAAAGAAAATTTGTTAATTAAACTATTATTACATTGAGTAAGAGAAAGTCTTGCTTATAACTTTTTTTTCACAACAGATTTTTACTTTCTCTATTTAGAAATTTTCATTCTAATATCAGTATTAAACTAAACAAAAAATGTAAGCTTGTCTGTTGCGATGTTTTGAACATTCTTTTTTAAGCGTAGGATACTGTAATTGATTTATGATCATTTTGCTCCACTTTTTTAATTTTTTAATGTCTTATTTCCATAAAAATGCACTTATTTTATGTAATAAAATATGCCTTAAAATTAAAATTGCCCTTTTCAATAATAATTTATGTAATGTATCATGGTCACTAATACAAGGTTGTCGATAAGTAAAACACTTTACCATAATAATGTAATTGAGAAATGGATGGTTATTATGTGCAAAAAAAGATTGCTGCAGATTCTAAAACATATAAATTTAGTTCTATGTTAATAAGTAAGAATAAAGTTTCATGAAAGAAATTAAATATATCGATTACAGAGTAAAGAACATCTTGGCAATCTTTCCTTTTCAATATTGTTACTGTGTTCAGTTTTTCTGGTTGCCTTTTATGGAAGGATAGGGTTTCAGAATTGATGCTAGGTCTGTAGCTGAGGTGTATTTTGAGATAAGAGATAAAACTTAGCACTATCACTTGGTGAATGGACCACTGTTTTCCAGGCTGATGTTTATGCTATTGTTTGTTATATTTCAATTTGCAGGAACCTAACACCAATTTGAAAGGTGTCGGACAGTTAAGTTGCCGTTAGATGCGCTCACTTCATCACTTCTAAATTGATACTGGGATGTTCTAGAAGACTGAAAGAGCTTTTTTTCTCTTTTGTGGGGTACATATTTAGTGAAGGCGGAAAATTCTACTCCTGTGCAAAGCTTTAGCCGTAAACAAAGAGAGCTGTAAAGTAAAAAAAAAGAATTCGATATGATGGACTAAAGGCTATCAGAATCTTTATATGTTAATGGATAATATGTAAGCAGCGGCCATTGGATTAGCACGCTTTTATGTGCCTAGGCAATACAGCTCTAGCCCTAGTATTGCAAAGAATTCAAGTCTAAACAAAATCGTTAAGAGTATTTCTTCAGATATCGCTAAATACTGGGAAAAAAATCTTTCATTATAAATGCAGTTCCGGGATTGTGGTATGTTCGATACCATGGAGCATGGTGATATTTATCATTTTTCTTCAATTGGTTTTGAGTAAAGGGCAAATATTATGTATGTTGATGGGTGATTATAATCAAAAGAACGAAAAATATAGCACTTTTTTTTTTGTCAAACATGATGGTTTGTTTTTTCCTTATTTCTATAAAATGGAAAAATGCCTCGACGTTTCGACATTAAGCATCTCCATTGTCAAGAGGTATTCTTTTCTTAGCAGTTATGTATAAGGATAGTTATTTATCCATTGTCTTATCTCTGTTATTCCTTTTTTTGTGTCCACTAAATTTGTTGTGTGTTATGTGTTGCTCAGAATTTTCCTTTAACAAGCTTCTGTTGTTGATATTAAAATATTTCTCAGTCTAAGTTAAGACTGGCAATATGAACATTATAGTGCTAAACATTGTTTTGGGGGGGTAATTTTATTAAATTTTTTTGTAGAGCCTGGAAAGAAGTGTTCAGAGCATGGAATGGAATTATAGTGAAAAATATTTTTTAATGCATCAACAACATCGTATTTCTTTTGAATTAAACGCTACAAAAATGAGACGGCACGATTTGGTAGAAATGGCTTAACTAAAAGCCTTCACAATTCCCAAAACATTAATCCTATCCCTCCCACAAAAGTACCCTTAAATAAATTTTCCCGGAGAAATGTTTCAATCAAAAGTTGTAGCTGTTTGTGTGTGTAGTTGATGTGTGATGTGTTGTGTAGATATATCATGTTTAAAGAAAATCGTTGGAGCTATTTTTGAGAAAATCGCAAAAAAATTAAAAAAAAAATAAAAATCAGAAATTTTGACAGACAACTTACTGTCGGATCCCAAGGTAATAATTAAACGGAATATTAAGTTTGATATTCTATAACTTTCTAAGATTTTTGGTTATTGAGCTATGATGTTCACACATCATTTTCCACACCAATCCACTTTTTTGGACACAGGGGACTTCAAAACCGAGTGTACCCGGTGAAAACTCGATATAGAAAATTTGACACGATTACAATACTTCCTCTTACTAGGAATAAGAAGAAAGTAATATAAGTGAGATTGAAATTTTTGCTTGCTTGTTCAACAATTAAAGCCGATTGTTTGTCGGACGCACTAACTCAGCTAGTACCTCGAGGTGGGTCCTCGAATCGATTTGGCTGTTCTCCCATGGTCATCGCTTAGAGATCATTTCCTAGCTGATGTTTTCTACTACTACATTAAAATCCCAATACCTCATTCGCGAAGGTTGTTGTCCTTCCTCTCTCAAGGTGGCCTAACCCCCCCCCAAACGTTCTCCGGAACCAATTAAATTAGATTTTAATTTATTAACTTCCGCTTGCGCTCACACTATTCTCACTTTTATTTAATTGATATTCTATTTCCTTAAACTAGAATTTTTTATTTGATTGCCTCTATCATCATAAATAAGCATCATGATAGTGGAGGTATAGTGATGATGGTAGTATTAATGACCGGCAGGAAAGTGATTATACTTTAGTCCATAAAAGACTGTGTTAACATTCACCAATCCTCAGTAACATTTGAAATCTTTTTTTTTAATTTTTTTAATTTATTAATTTATTTTGCCACTGTACACAATGTACAACAAGCAAAAGTGATGTGTGCGTAATTTATATATATATATTAGTATATAAACATATGTACATGTTACTTGAGTGATATGAATGCCGTTAGTTTGCCACTATGGTAAGCTTACACAGCAGCTACTCTAGGAGGGTAACGTTATACGTTAAGATGGTCGCGTGGCCAGCGCCGCTTCAGCCTCCGACAAGGATTATTGGGCAGATTTGAAATCTAAATTCAAAATCCTTAGAAACCAGGGTCGATTCATGGAAGCGCGGGATCCTAGCAACGGTCTGATCTTTTGAACAAGAACAATATATTCAAATTGTTAATTTAAATTTAAAATAATATTTTCTTAGTTATGTCCTAATGGTTACATTATCAACATAATAATTAATACTACTATAACATTGTTTTGTTTATTAGGCTTAAAAATGTAAGTTTTTACAAAATATGATGGTTAAAATTAAAAGATAAAAAGCTTTTGACCTGAGAATCAGCTCATTTTCAAGATTTCACAATAATGATGCCGCTTGTTTTCCAACACAAAGTATATAATAATATAACCTATCTTCAAACTGTAACCTGCTATGTTGTTCTAATCAAGTTGTGTAATCATGAAAACGACCTGGCTCCCAGGTTGAAAAGCTCGATATTGTATAATAAAGTGTAAGGAGTAAGAGAAAGTAAAAATTAGTATTTCGAAAAAATCACAGAAAAGAATAAAACACTGAAATCGCACTTCTGGATTTAATAACCTTATAGGATATGTCCACACTTGTGCGCTTTCCTCTTTCTCTTCCCTTTCAACTTGCGCTTCCTCTTTCCAGTTTAACTTGCGTCACGCATGCCTTTCGCGCAAGCCTCTTGAGGCATTCAATTCGTTGTCCACACTTAATCATCTGTTCAGTGTGCATTTTATCGATGGATTCAGACGCGGCATTAGCTATTTATGCAGGTTATCTGTTTTTGAAAAATGCACGAAAAAGAAAAAAGCAGCGAGCCCTGTAGACAAAGCAGCTTTACAGAAAACGAAATATTGGACTAGTCACAGAACTTCAGCTTGACTTAGGCGCATTTCGGAATTTTACACGTATGTCGAAGGACAACTTTTACAACTAGTTAAGAGTGAAAGAGCCAATCACTTCAAAGAAGAACACTCGTTTTCGAGATGTTATTCCACCTGAAATGTGGATACTGATAACGTTGAGGTGTCTCTACCTGGATTCACTAACGTCTTTGGCATATTTATGTACAGTATCGAAGCAAAGCATATCTGCAATGCTACCAGAAGTCATGTCGAGATATTATTAATTAATATTAATAGTTTAATACTATCAGTTAATAATAAAATTATTATTAAAATAATAAAGCTAATTAAATAATATTTGAAATTAATTATATAAATATAACCTATACAAGTGTAAACACAGCACGTAGTGAGATTAAAAAGACGCATAGAATGTTGAGCGCCGTAGCGCACGGTGTGATGATTGAAAGGCATGCGTTATTGCATGCCTCATTGAAATTGAATAGGCATTTGTTTTCATGACGCAACCAATAGCGCACGTGAATCCAACTACTTGGATTTTTGTTGAACATTCTATGCACCTTTTGATCTCGCTACGTGTTGTGTGATATTGTTATACGTTAGGTATTATATAATTAATTTTAAATATTATTTAATTATTATTTTAACTAACGCCAAAGATGTTAGTGAATCCAGGTAGCGAGAAACCTCAACGTAATCAGTAGCCCCATTTCAGGTGGAATAGCATCTCGAAAACGAGTGTTCTTCTTTGAAGTGATTGGCTCTTTCATTCTTAACAAGTTGTAAAAGTTGTCCTTCCACATACGTGTAAAATTCCGAAATACGCCTAAGTCAAGCTGAAGTTCTGTGACTAGTCCAATATTTCGTTTTCTGTAAAGCTGCTTTGTTCACAGGGCTCTTCAAAAACAGATAACCTGCACAAATAGCTAATGCCGCTTGTGAGTCCATCGATAAAATGCACACTGAACAGATGATTAAGTGTGTCAACGAATTGAATGCCTCAAGAGGCATGCTCGAATGGCACGCGTGACGCATGTTGAAATGGAAAGAGGAAGCGCAAGTTGAAAGGGAAGAGGAAAGCGCACCAGTATGGACATACCCTTAGAACAATATTGCAAATAGAATTGATAGGCATTTGTGTATGTGAGAAGTAAAACGATGTTTATTAAAAAAATTAGTATTTCGAAAAAATTACAGAAAAGAATAAAACACTGAAATCGCACTTCTGGATTTAATAACCTTATTAGAGTTATTTTCGGTGATAGCTTGGACTGTTTCGGGCGTTCGCACTTCATCAAGATGTCTTGATAAACCTGTGAGATAACACATATGCAGAGCAAAATCACTTTATACACACCATATTAAATACAGAGTGAGAATATTGTATTATTATTCTCTCACACGCCTTTCTCTTACTGTAGTAAATGATAAATTTTCTTCAAACTTATCATTTTTACTAAATGTCATTTTTGTCTTCAATTTTATATCAATGGAAGAATTTAAACTTTATAAAATGAGTTTTTCTAGGAAAGCTCTCCCCCTCCCCCCCATAACAGAACTTCTTTAAATAAAGTTTCTCGGACTATAAATTTATGTCTTTATATTCATAGTTAGTGTAACAAATTTAAGAGAAATCCCTCGGTGTTTTTATCGATAAAATTTGCAATAAACTGCGTACAGTAAAAACGCACTTCCGGTCAACCACTAATTTTCTTCAAACTCCGAATGTTATCAACATATTTAATTCTAATAAATACTATTTTTTAGACGATAGAATTTTATAATAAACTAAAATAGCACTTTAAAGGAAAACATGATAGATAACTTCCTGTCGGAATTTCTCAAGGTGATAGATACCCATGTTTGTCTCTCAAGGAATGTCATGTTTGAGCATTCTGCAATTTTTTTATGTGTATATATTATATACATACATACCATTGTCTAAAAACCACTTTTTTTTTGGAGTTAGGGGGACCTCAAAACATTTATTTCCGGCATCGAAACTCGATAGCGAAAATTTTATATGATTGCAATAGTTCCTCTTACAGTGGTAAGATGAAGCAAAAAAAAAAAAAGAACAGAACTATTTTTATAGATGAAGTGAATGTATAAGCATCTATTTCAAGTTTGGTGGCGAAGTAAGAGAGAGAAGTCCGGATGTTTTACATAAATAAGTTAATTATAGCCATGCAACAGTAGAGAGGAGATTTGTTATATACAGACATTTCACTCTTTTCTAAGCATATTTTAACGTCTGGTTATTATCAAACTGAAATAATACAAATCTTTTTTCTTTTTTAATTTTATTTCTACTTGTGTGCTTTTTTCTCTTCAATAAGGGGAAAAATAATGCAAAAATAAACACTCGATTTTCTTTTCTGCTAATTACAATTTTCTTAATTAACAATTCTTTTTTCAAACTCGAATTTTCACCAAATAAGAAAGCAAAGCCTAATTTTTCAGATGGGTTTTACGTGTAATGTTCAGAAATCATCGACGGAGGCACATTGCAAACATACTTTCAATGGTTGGCTACACTTTCTAATTAATAAAGTTTAATCAAAGAATTTTTTTTTTAACATTGCAACGTTACAATGTTTAGTTTTAAATTGACCATGAAAATCGTGGTGGAGGTTTTTACTTATATTCCTTGTATTAATTACTTGTTCAGTCAAAAAACCGAGAAAGGCTTGTGCATATTTAAATTTAAACTAACTAACAGGGGAGGAATTAACTAAATGGTAGCGCGTAGGACTCCCACGCGGAGGTGCCGGGTTCGATCCAGTGCTACCCTTGTATTTTTTTCTTTCCCATAGAATCCCTCAAAAAATCAATTTTCCCGGGGAAAATGTTGCAAATAAAAGTGATAGGTATATTTGTGTGTGTGTAGACGTATACAAAGTTTAAAGAAAATTGTTGGAGCAGTTTTCGTGGAAAATTACGAAAACCTAAAAAGAAAGAAAAAAAAATGCCGTAAAGTCGCACTTCCGGTTGATGAATTTTGCCCGAAATTTTCATATCCTAATGCGGTGGCTAGTATCTAAACGGAATACCAATTTTGGAGCTTCCTGCAACTTTTCATTTTTTGAGATATTCTGTTAACATCAGAATTTTTTTCAAATTCAGGCAAGAACCCCAAATCATGTATTTCCGGTGAAAACTCTATTTCGAAATTGTAATCGTGTTAAATTTTTGATATTAATATTTCACATCTTAAAATCCCTTGAGTCCAATGAAGTAGTTATTAGAAAATGATCTGCGTGTATATGTGAACAGTATAGCTCAAAAACAAAAAATCGCAGAAAGTTCAAACTTGATATTTCGTTTAGGTATCACGGGTTATAGGTTCCGACGGTTAGTTAAAAAAAAGCCTTCTTTACATTTTTACCATTTTTTCAAGACTGCAACGATTTTCTTTAAACTTGGTATATCAACTATGATTTATGCTTTCCACTTAATAAAAAAATCTGGTGTGAAACAATCCAGTTCTCAAAATTATAATTGACCAATTTTATAGTTTGTGTACCAAATTTAACGTAATTCATCGAAAACGAAAAACTGTTCGATAAAAGCGCACTTCCGGTTTACTAATTTTCTTAAAACTCGGAATTTCGGCCATCTATTTATTTTTAATTAATTTTGTGTGGATGATAGAATTGTTTAAATAAAAGTTATAGTTGTTAGTGTGTGTAGTTGATATATCAAGTTTGAAGCAAATCGTTGGAGCCATTTTTGAGAAAATCGCAAAAACGTAAAAAAACTTAGTGTGAAACTAAGTCTCTGTACGAGTCTGTGTTGGCACACTGTCTGAAAAACGCATCCTGAAGATGGGCGAACGCCCGAAACCGGTAGATGACCACAAAATGAAGCAGGCTACCACGGAAAATGTCTCTGATGAAACACCAACCAGTAAAGTGGTACTTCCGGGTGAGAAATTTTGACAGATGACCCACTGTCGGATCCCATGGTGATAACTAAGCGGAATATCGAAGTTTCTACGATTTTTTTTTTTTTTGAGCTATGCTGTTCACACACACACACACACGCCCACACATACACACACAGACCATTTGCTAAAAACCACTTTTACGACACGATTACAATACTTCCTGTTAATTAGGAGTAAGAGAAAGTAAAAATAGTATTACAACAGAATGGCACAAGGACTGGTGTGGCAAAAATTAAATTTCTTAAATGGTGGCCACACCATGCGTGAAACACCACGTCGCTAGCACTCCAGTTTAGTGCGCGCTGCTGCTACATTCATTTTCTTAGGTTTAAATTTTTACACGTGCCACTTGGTCACCATAACTACTCAGTAAGCGGCTAGCCTTGGACCAAACAAAGCCAATGTACCACTGTTTAATTACTATTAAATCAGTTTTACCCTAATAATGTCTCAATATAAATGTTATTAATACAATAAACTTAATGAAAATCTTGGGTAACTTTGGATTGTACGTAAAATACTGCAAATAAAATTAAAAAAAAAAAACATCGAATCGTGATTAAAATCTTCACATTCGATCGTGAGTAATACCAAAGCAGAATATAAAGTTTTTCTTTCATTACCTACGCTATTCAAATAGATTTTTGAAACAGATATTTTCAATAAAAATCTGATGCGATTGCAAATAGGACACTTGCAATAAGGAAAAACAAAAATAGCTTAACTAAGAAAATATCCATCAAAATAACTTTGTCTGTTATCCTAGCAACAAATATTAGATGAATGGTGTGAACTAAGAAGTTGTCATGGATTAAACTATTTGTTCAGAGTTAGTCAAGAGAGATAAGAAAAAAAAAAATGTAAGATGTATTACCTTCAACAAAATGCACAAGAAAAAGGAAGTAATTAACCATTAAACTGATTCCTATAATTAATAAATTATTCACCGTTAAAGCCCAGATTGAAATATAATTTTCTAAATAGTAATATTTAATTATCTCATCAATAAATGGCAATGAATTATTTTTAATTCTTAGGAATAGTGAAAATAGTATCCAAGGCCTCCATTATGTTGGACATAAGTGGTTATTTAAGGAAAACAGCTTTACTAAGACACGTGTTATCTGTGTAGGCAAATAGTTTCTTTGTCTCATTTCATTCGTAAGTGACCATGTAATTTTATTTGCCCAAACAAAAGTAAACAAGCTGAATGTTTTTTATTTTGGCATTGCTACTTTATAAGTATTTTTATTTTATAGACCCTCCTAATTTTTTACGGAGTTACTCTCTTCGGGTATATCATATCAGAAGGCTTTCAACCCCTCGTACCTCTCTATGTAGAAAAAAAAAATCTGGTGTGAAAGGCTCACACAACTTTCTCTTACTCCTGTTCTCAAAATTATAATTGACAAATGTTATAGTTTGTGTACCAAATAAAATGAAATTCGTCGAAAACTGAAAAAAAAAAAACAGGTCAATAAAAACGCACTTCCGGCTTACAAATTTTCTGAAAACTTGGAATTTTGGCCATCTATTTATTTCTAATTGATTTTGTTTGGATGATAGAATTGCATGATCTACTATGATAGCACTTTAAAGGAAGGTGTAGCCCCATCCCTCCCCTGAAAGTGCCCTTAAATGAATTTTCCCAGAGTAATGTTTTAGATAAAAGATGTTGATCATTGCATGTTTAGTTTATATACGAAGTTTCAAGAAAATCGTCGGAGCCATTTTTGAGAAAATCGCAAAAAAGTAAAAAAAAACAATCTAGTAAAGTGGTACTTCCGGTTGAGGAATTTTGACAGATTACGCACCGTCAGATCCCATGGTGATACCTAAACGTAATATCAAGTTTCAACTTTCTACGGTTTTTCGTTTTTGAGCTATGCTGTTCACATACACACTACACACACACACACACACACACACACACACACACACATACACAGACCATTTGCTAAAAACCACTTTTTTGGACTCAGCTGTCCTCAAAACAGATATTTCCGGTGAAAACTCGATATCGAAAATTTGATACGATTATAATACTTCCTCTTACTAGGATTAAGAGAATGTAAAAAATCTGGTGTGAAATACTCACAAGACTTTTTCCTACTCCAATTTATTATATAGTTAAATAGTCATAGTAATTTTTCAAAATCTAATATAAATAACGCTTCGTCTTATTATAATAGATTTGTTTAATTGTACTAATAATTAGTTTGATTCCCACTTTTATGTTGTTGCGAGAAACTAGATTTTGATTGAATTAGCTCATGCGTAGATTTTCATCTTTATAGCACTCTTTCAAAACTTTGTGGACTGCGCCACATACAAAAAATTAATATAATGAATAAAATTAAAAACCCTAGTCAAAGAATAGTTTTTTTTTAAAGTAATATTATAAATTCCTTGGAGAAATTTTTATGGGTGTTTAACATCAATTTTATTTTATTCCATTAGTATTAGTATAAATAACCAAATACAAAATGGCGGACTTGTAGGATCTTGTATTTCTGCTTTCTTTTTCAACAATGGAATGAAAGTGCTGATTTTTTTTTTTCTTTATAAACTCACGTAGATTTCTATGAGCTATTACGGTATCATTATTAGTAGGCAGGATAGCAGTATCATCTGCATAGGTGAGAAGGATAGTATCAGGTTGTATTGGGATGTCTGCACTGTATACTAAGTAAAGGATAGGACCTAGTATGCACTCCAGTTTCGGTATGTTGAAAGGAAAAAAAGGATGATCTGTTGTGTACTTGGAAATAACTATCAGATAAGTAAGATTTTAGGATGAGGTAGGAGTGGTTGGAAGGATGCCCTTAAGTTTCCAGAGCAGCCCAGGGTGGCATATTTGATCGAAGGAAGGCCTGCTTCACATCGAGGAAAGACCCCAAACAATACTCCTTTAAAGAGCTACCATTTTTACAATTCTAAGAGTTACAATTTTTATTTCAAACATTTCTCTGGGAAAGTTCATTTAAGGCGGCTTTTGGGGAAAGGGCGGGGTTGTTTAATAATAAAGTGCAATTTCAGTTAATTATACAATTTTATATACTAAATAATATTAATTAGAATTAAATATGTAGCGAAAATTGCGAGTTTGGAGAAAATCGATTGACCGGAATTCCGTTTTTGTTGATTTTTTTTTTTTTTTCATTTTTCTCTGTTTTTCACCATAAAAACACCGTCGGATTTTTTAAAATTGGGTACACTAACTATGAATACAGAAGACCTATCACTTTAGTTGGAAATTTGTTTTTCCAATAAAGTTCATTTAAAGACGTTTAGAAGGTACAGGATGCAATCAGGAGGCTATCTTTCATCATTTCAAAGTCATTATATTAAATTTATATTCTCCATTGAAGACAAACAATCATTTAATGAGAATTATAAGTTTGAAGAAAATTTCTCATTTATATATATTATGTAAATTACATAAGAAAAAAGCCGTGTGAATATTTCACACCAGATTTTTACAAAATGTTTAGTTTTCTTTAGTGTTATAACTCTGGGTGAATTTAACAACGATGAAAGTACTATTTTCAGGGAAGCGTGACTTCCAGCTCCTCCCTCCCAGCAACCGTCAGAAATAAATTTTTTCGAACAAAGTACAAAACAAAAATGATGGCGGTTCCTTTATAGAGAAAATCGTGAAAACGGAAAAATCTACACTTATGGTCAACTGATTTTTTTTTTCAAACACAAAACTTTGGTAACAACACAATTAATTCCAATTGCTGTTATTTATTGAAGATGTGTATGGGTCCACAATGCTAGATAGCATCTGGGATTTTTATTGCGTCATAGCGTGTGTACAGAGTCGTAAATCTACACGAATTTGATAACTCTACTCTGACGATGGATGAAAATAAGAAACCGGTCAAGAATATCGCAAATATGCATGCTACAATGCATAAAATCCCAGATATTATTGTATATACGATAGAATCGTATAATAAACTGATATTACACTTTAGAGGGAAGCAGAACTTTAAATCTCCCTCAAAACTCACCTTAAATGAATGTTATCAGAAGAAAGTATGAAATAGAAGTGCAAGATCTCTGTAAGGTATAGTTATTAAAATCTGCACGTATGCAGGACTGTACGTATCGTTAAAGCAAATTTAGTAAAGCCGTTCTTGAGGAAAGTAACGCTTCCGATCAACGAATTTTTCTTTAAACTCAGAATTTTGGCTAGTATTAATATTATATATATATTCAATTCAATTCAAAACAATTTTATTTACAAATATTATTTTCATAAATATTTACAAATCACATTGAAATCCAATGTGATAAACATTACACCCTTCAATACAAAAAATTAAACTGACATATTGTTGTTGGGAATTTATATTGCAGGGAAAAAAAAGAAAAAAATTGTAACTCAGGGGAAGGGTTAATTAAGGATACTCCTAATTCTTTTATGTCTGTATGTAAATTGTTCTGTCATAGTTTCCAATTTCGCGGCAAAGAGAGGGTTTGTGTGGCAGTCTAAGGATGTCAGTAGTTTTAGTAGTCTATTTTTGATGTAGTTGTGTACAGTTTCTGTTGACGTTGTCTCGTATAAGTGGGAGACTTTGGTGTAGCGTGGTGAGTCAGTCGCGAGTCTAAGAAATTTGTTCTGTATAGTCTGTAATTTTTTGATATTAGCGGCACAGGTTAGGATGCAGGCAGAGAAAGTGTATAGCAACATCGGCCTGATTACAGTTTTGTAGAGAAGAAGTTTGTTACGTGCAGTCATTCTTGACTTCCTTCTCATTTCTGAGCTCTTCTTAGAGATATCCGATGCTTTTACCCCCCAAAAAAAACATTCCGGGCTGCATAAAGGAGGTTATTGCGCCTTTCTTTATCAGAGTGACATTTAACCGCATGGAATCGGCCATCTCTTACCCTAAAGCCATCTCTTGCCCTAGAACCTAAAGGAGGATAACTCAGTCATTTCTAATGTCCATTACTTTTGCCGAGGGATTATCATACAATTTTCGAATCGATGAAAATGAACTTATAGCTTTGATAGCGGCTTGACTCTCATCATTTTGATAATTCCTGTCTAGATGAACTAGATATACTTCTAAAAATGTCCACGCATAACTTACTATGAAACTTAGAATCAATGTACGAGTATTACACATACAGATTAAAGAAGAAAATCATGGGCAAACTCCAAATATTATCTATCCTACGAAGGATCAAGAGTAATCAACAACTTAAAAACTTCAATACACAATATTTAAACGGATACTAAAAATGCATAATATATGTACATAGTAGAAAATACTAACCCGAATTAAAGAATAGTGGTATTTTAACCTGAAGATTGAAAACGTAAATATCTCATCCTGAAGTATTTTCGCAAATTTTAAATATGGAAATAAAAGAAAAATTTCTATCTATTGAAATTTTATATTAAATAAAGAGTTGTTGTTGACTAAAAATTCAAAATCAATTTTCTGTTATACGGATTTATTCATAAAGAACTTATTTGGATACGTTAGTTTCTACCATCCTTATAAATAGAGTGATAACGAAACAAAATATATCCAGCCTATACTTTCCATTGCAATGGAAAAAGTAATTATAGTATATAAATTCATCTAGATTGGACAATAAGAGTTTCCAAACAAATATACTGAGTTTATCTGTTTGTTGTTAGTAGTAATCACAGGGGCAAGATTAAATTCTGAATGAGAATCTCTTTTCATTTGTATATATTTTGAAACAATTAAGATAATTTATCAGTATCTTAATTGAGGTATTGAACTCCTCAGGTTTTTGACATTATGGTCAGTGACCATTAGTCACGAAATTCAACATTATCAATATATTCTGTCTTCCATAAATATTACAATCCTCTGGATGACAAAATATTTTGTCGCAAGATTGATAAAGAAAATAACTGGATGGAACAATAGACCTCTTTTCGTCGCAGTACAACCATCCAAAAATAAAACATCGCCACAAAAAGGTAGTTAATAAAAATATGTCAGCTATCGCAAAGTCCTCAGGCCAGTCTATGTAATCAGGCCGACCGATTGTACCTCCGCAATAGTATCAGGAAAGAATTTACTTCTTTCTTGGCTTTAGATCTCCTACTACTTATTTTAGGAGTCTAAGTTACAAAAAAGAACTTGATGTAAAATAATAATTTATTTTAATAATGTACAAATTATAAAAAATCTGTTTAAGATATATATCATATACAGTAACCACTGAAAGTACTGTATGTTAAAATCCTTAATGGGTCTCTCTATTACCATAAGCATTAATTAATTCATCACGGTCCTAAAATCCCAGAAATGATTATGAATAAACATTGCTTTTCTCTTACATATATAAAGGGGTTTATAAAAATAAATAAAAAAATTAATAAAAAGTCAATTATTGTATATTGTTTTAGGCACTTTTTATTAATGTTCAAAATAAAGCCAATTTGATTGACTGTTGTAAGCCATTTTTCTGCAGCTGTAGGATCCCTCGCTAATACCTACAAATTTTCTTCCTCAAGAATGTGTGCGCTAAACCGAAACAAACGGTAGTAGGATGGAGCTTAAATCTGGAATATAGGGTGGTTGGAAAAGAAGTTCAATGCCAGTTCTTCAATTTTTTCTTTAGATTGACGGGAGTATGTGGCCGAGCGTTATCCAGCTGGAACAAAAAACTTGTCTGCATTTGATCAAAGCTGGATAATACTAGACCATTTTTGAATAGATTCTATCTAGATTTTGGCAGTTTTGAAATTCATGGAAAGTCCACAGGAAACGAATTCGTTATGAATAATTTCTTCATAATTCCAGAAAACGCAAAAAAAACATCGACTTTTTCTCAAAATGTCCTCTTGGACCAATCTCAGGATTTCGCCAGTAAAACCGACTTCTAATACACTATTCTTTTGTAGAAGCCCATGGCAGATGAATTTTTTTAAGAGAAGTTGGCCTCTTGAGGTGTAAGTTCATGCGACACTATCCTACATCTCCTTTTTACCTTTCCCAAAGTCTGGAGATGGTGGCTAAATGTATCTTTTAGTTACTGTCAGTTTTGCAACAAGTGTACAAGTAATTATGGTTGGATTTGACTCGAACGCTTCCCGTAAAGTCTCATCAACGTCATATTATGGCCGCCCTGAACTTGTCTTTCTTTCTAAGGTCTTATCGCCACGATTCAAGTTATGAAGCTAATGCCGGGCAGTAAGATGATCAAGGATATATTCCCCTTTGATTTTACATACGGCACTTATGGTTTCAGCAAGTGTTCACTGTTTTTTTTTTTTATAATAGTGACGTAATTACTAATATATCGTAAGACATACAAATGGTTTTTATAAAAAAAAGCTTAGAATTTATATAGAAATATTGTACACACCCTAAAGATTAATATAATATCTTGTGTGTTTTAAAGTCAATAGAACTTCCTTTGTTAGAAAAACGGTCATTTTTTTTTCTTTTCTATAAACCATATAAGAAGAATACGTATTAAGTGAAATAAAGGAAATCTCCATACTCATTAAATTTATTATCTTTTGTCAAATATTTAGGTTCCGAGCATATCGTTACTCACTACGTCCATCTTTTAGACTCCTCATTAGCGGGTATCTAGAATCTGGAGGCCACTAAAAATAGTTAATTAGTTTTTTATTTTCATTATCGTTATTATTATATTATCATTATGATTACTATTGTAATCGTTGTTTTTTTGCCAATAGAAAAAAAGCAAAGACCTTTAAAGTTGTTATTATAGTATTACAAAACTCGCATTCTTTATCTAACAAAATTGCATGAGCTATTAAAAAATACTTTTTAAAAATTCAGCAAACTGCAGATCTCTCTTTGTAATAAATAAAAATCTCATGCGAAACACTCGTACGACTTTGTTTTACTGCAATTTACATAGTTTTAATTGACGAATTTGTTTCAATCTTGAAGTTTCTACTAAATTTAACTGGCTTTAATATTATATCCCTAGTTGATACAACCTAAAGTAAAACTACACTTGAAGGAATGAGGTTCCTGCTGCACAGAACCTTTTTAAAATCAATTTTAAAATGTAAGTGATACTCTGTACGTATCGTTAATATACCAGATTTAATGAAACTCCTGTTTTTATGGTTGGTGGAGATTAAGGTAGAAAATTGAAACAAACTGGTTAAGTCTAACTTCAGATTCGACTGTCTTCAAATTCGGAATTATGGCCACAAATTTAATTCTAATTAATATTACGTTACAGAAAAGCAAAATCCACGCCTCTCCCAAGTTACGGCACTATCTCGCTCTAAATCAGCACATCTCACTTTATTATATATACGCCTCTCTCATTCATTAAGTCATTTGTAAGTTTAATCTATGTAGTGCACTTAGCTTGGTTTGTAAATAAAGTCTTTTTAAAAAGGTTCTTTAAGTGAGTGTTTCACATAACTGGCGTCCGAACAGGGACCGCGAAGGCGATAATCTATAGTGCAACTATTTGTCTCGTAAATCTCATAAATTACATTGTTCAATTAAAAATAAAAACATTTATTACTTCATTAAAGTTCCATTACAAAGTTATCCTCTCCAACCATATTTTCTTCTCTCATACCCAATGATCACATTGCAACAGTTCAAGTACATCCCCCCTTAATATTAAAAATTAATAACGAGTTATTTATGTGAAGCCAGATGTGAAGAAATTAAATATCCATTTTATTGTTATAAAAAAACCAAGGTTAATGAAAAATGTATATCTCAAATTATAACAAATGCTAAACTTGCAAATTCTAAAACTATGTATACATCTAGTGCATCCTTTATTAAATATATACCTCGTGTATACTATTATCTTGCATTTAGATCTAACAAAATTGTAGTAAATAATAAGAATAATAATGATACAGTATTTCTCACTAATATGAGCTTAATTAAAATCAGTAATGATGAACTTATATTAAATAATAAAGTCATCCCTATATATAAAGACTCTAAAGCTGTAATAACAAATACGCCGGTACCTACTCATAGAAATTTAAATATAACATTTGAAAACCTACACAAGTTAAATAGAAGAATGGAGCCATTTGAATATTTGGAAGATACACCCAGTTACATAAATCACATATATTACATTATTATTCTAATGGTACTGCTATTAGTTATAGCTATTGCGTTAAGCGGATACTGTCGCCTACTTAGAGAAACGAAGAGAGCAGCAACCTACAGAAGAGACTCGGACGCAGCCACCACTACCAGAACCTCAGGAACGATCATCAAAAAGCCGTATCTTGACTTCCAATATTCCCATGTTGATCCGCAGGAGCTCCGAACTCGAGGAGGGAGGACTTACGGCACTATCTCGTCTAATCCAGCTCTACTTAGTCAACACATCTCACTTTATTATATATACGCCTCTCTCATTAATTAAGTCAGCTGTAAGTTGTAATCTGTGTAGTGTACTTAGCTTGGTTTGTAAATAAAGTCTTTTTAAAAAGGTATTTAAGTGAGTGTTTCACATAACTGGCGTCCGAATTGGGACCGCGAAGGCGATAATCTATAGTGCAACTATTTGTCTCATTTTGTGTCCAGTTGATCCAGAAGGATTTTCAGCCTACACACACGAGTGTTTTATTTGCGGTAACATCACTTCATCGTGCAAGACTCACTTCATTGTGCTAGACCAAACAACCAAGCCGGGGGAGTCACCAACAACCAACTCATCAACATCTAAAGTAGGTAAAAAGTTTATTCTTAATCCTCCTAAACTCCTTGCAGCTAATATGGCCAAGGTTAATTATGATGATCTCAAAAGAAGACTACGACCACATCCCTCACTTTGATGGGAACCCTTCGAAACTAGCTTTCTTTTGCGAACTAGAAAACGCTTACGCTATAATATGTGCAGAGAACATCGAAGAAAGAGACCATAATCATACCACTTTGTTTATAAAAGTAAAAAGTAGACTAGTAGGGCCGGCTAGAAATGTAATTCTTTCACATGATGTGAATCTTTTACTAATCCTAATACATTTATTAAAAGAAAACTTCGCGGACTCCATGTCTTATGAAATATTAAAAGATGAAATATTACAAACTAGATTAATTACAAAGAATCTCCCATTGAATTTGTTAACCGAATTCAGGAAATGAGCCAAGAAATACATTAGACAATATACATTAGACTTAAGCTAGATGGATTATCGGCAGATACCTTAAAGGAAATGATTACACGCGTAGATAAAGAAATCATTTTCCATATTTATAAATGTTTCCCCTTTAATCTAAGCAATCGCATTATGATTTTCGACTCCAAAACATTAGACGAAGTTAGAAGTATTATATACAAAATGTCCTTTTAAATTACATACAACACAAAAAACAACCGCAAAAAAAAAATCATTTTAATCACGTCACAAGAAAACAACATCAAACTAATCAACCCTACAGACCACACTAGAACTATTCTCCTAACTACAGCTATCAAACCCCTAATTACAATTATCAACCTCCTAATCACAATTACCAACCCTCTAATTACAATTATCAGCCCCCTAATCATAATTAACAGCCTCCTAATCCGAGGAATTTTGAACGAAAACTCAATATAGTTTGCAAACAATGCCATACATCCCTAACAGACAAGATCCCAGTGATCCCAATCATCCTTTTAATAAACCTAGATTCAATCCCGACGTATTCTCACAAGACAGAATATCCCGTTTAGAAAATACCATAGACAGAATGACGGAAAAGTTCGAACATTTTTTAGACTTCGTTCACAAGAACCAAGGGAACCCCCCCCACCGAATTTAGCTTAAACTTAGTAAATAAATCCTTATCCCACTTTGTAGATAAATCTGGCTTAAAATAGTTAATAGACACCTGTTGATCAGAAAACTATATGTGGTACGTGCTAACGCCTTATTATTAAAAGATCCCTTCATAATCTCAACCCCCGCAGGTAAAAAACACGGAGAAACATCATGTAAATTTAATATGAAACCTTTAATGAAAAACTCCAAACCAAATTTCACCTATTCCCATTCTTAGATAAATATGACATTTTATTAGGCCATAAAACAATGCAAGAGCTCGGTATGAGCATAGATTTAGATAACAACATCCTCTCCTATCTTCAAGGCACAATTTCCTTAAAATTCACCCTTAATCCCACAGTCAACAATTCAAATATAATCACCTTAGAGCAAGGTGTCAATTTTATTGAATTTCCTGTAAAAAATAAAGAATTAAAATACGGTCTAATTAGTGAAGATATAAAAAATCAACGATAAATGCACTGTAAAAGAAGGATTATATGGTATTGCTAATAATAAAATTCTATGCGAAGTTGAATCCAAAGAAGTAATAGCCATTTACCCCGAACCTATGGATATTGATGAACCGCAGGAAATTTGTACAGATATCCCCGACATAGTAATGACCAATTGTCCCGAAATGTCCGGTGATTTTGTCTTAAATGGAATAAAAAGGGAAATCGCTACTTTAATTAGAACCAATCATATGAATGAAGAAGAAAAAGAAAAAAATAATTAAATTACTACAAGAATATCACCACATAATTAAAAGAGAAAACGACCGCCTAAGTTCTACTAATCTTTTAAAACATAAAATACGATCCACCGACGAAAACCCAGTATATACTCGAAATTACAGATACCCAGAAATTTACCGGAAAGATGTACATGTTGAAATTGACAAACTACTAGAAAACAAAATAATACAACACTCAAACTCCCCCTGCAACAGCCCAATTTGGGTAGTCCCCAAAAAACCAGACGCCTCAGGCAAAAGAAAAATACGAATGGTAATTGACCTGAATAATAAAACAATCGAGGACAAATTTCCATCCCCAAACATAGAAGACCTCTTTGGAAAGATCGGACGAGCGACTTACTTCTCCGTAATCGACCTCGCTCCCGGTTTTCACCAAATTGAAATGGACCCTGAATCTATTCCAAAAACAGCCTTTTCTTCTGAGGTCGGGCATTATGAATTTTTAAGAATGCCTTTTGGCCTTAAAACAGCTCCACCCACATTTTTAAGGGCAATTAGCACTATTTTCTCTAGAATCCCCAACGTATTAGCCTATATGGACGATATAATTTTCTCAGACAATCTAAACGAACACATAAAACACCTCAAGACTGTTTTCGAAAAACTAAAACAACACAACCTAAAAATACAATTAGATAAAACTGAATTCTATAAGAGAGAACTACTTTTTTTAGGACATATTATCTCGGACAAAGGAATACAGTCTAACCCGGCAAAACTAGAAGCCATTGCGAAATTCCCTATCCCCAAAACGGAAAAACAAATCAAACAATTTCTTGGACTTACGGGCTACTAACGTAAAATGATTAAAAATTACCCTAAAATAGCTAGACCGCTGACTCTCACACTCAGAAAAACAGAACTATAGTGATTGACGACGATTACAAAAAAGCTTTTGAAACTCTTACAATCTTTTGAATATCTGACTTTGAAAAACCTTTTGTTCTCACTACAGACGCTTCCAGTTAAGCAATAGGAGCAGTGCTATCTCAAAATTTTAATGGAAAAGACATCCCCATTTCCTTTGCTTCTCGAACGCTAAACAAACAAGAAGAAAACTATTCCATTATAGAAAAAGAATTGCTAGCCATAGTATGGGCTTAAACACTTTAGACCATACATTTACGGACGCAAATTTACAATACAGACAGACCATAAACCATTACAATGGTTACACAATTTGAAAGAGCCCAACGCCAAACTAATTAGATGGAAATTACAATTAGCCGACTTCGACTTCGACGTTAAAATGTACAAGGAAAAACCAACTTTGTAGCAGACGCCTTGTCACGTAACCCACCTGAGGAACAAGACTTAAATGCATTAGAAAACCTTTCTCCCAATCCTAATGACGTTATAGACCAGTTCCTTTCCGCTCCAAGACCAGAAACTGACTACGAAGCCGTGCAAGAATTAGCACGCACTTTTAATGTCCCATTAGACAATGACTTAGAAAGTCTACAGACACAACATTCACAAGAATCATCTAACGACCAAATCAAAATTATAGAGGACAAATCCCGTTGCGTCAATATAGAGAAATATCAAATTATAATAACCCGCGGTAGCCCAGAATTAAAACCCTAGTTGATAAACCTTTTAATAAAACCAGATATAATTGGTACACCAGATACCCCTCCTCAAAAGATATAGAGGAGAACTGTACTGAATACTTACAACCAAACCACACTTACGGCGTACTATGTTCACCTCTAATTGAAAATGCTATAGACAAAGGATATACGATCGAATCTTCAATCACCTATCCAAAATTATAAAAGAAAAATTCCATTCAGTCAAACTTAAACGCTATTACACCACATGACAGACTCCTCTGAACAAGAAGAAACTATTCAAAACTATCACATCAGCAAAACTGCACACCGTGCTATACATGAAGTGTACAGAACTCTAACTAAACGATACCACTGGCCAAAAATGTTAGAACATATAACAAAAGTAATTAACAACTGTTCCCTCTGTAAGGAAGTTAAGTATGAACGTAGACCAATTCGACAAGTTTACGAAATCACCCCTACACCTTCTAAACCAGGCCCGTGCAACCTGCGGCCCGGGTAACTCTTCCGTGCGGCCCGCGTTATGGTATTGGAGAAAATAAAAAATTAATAATCTAAATAATATTGTGATCACCACTGTTAAGAGTTTAATTAATATTATATAGAACAGAACATAGAGAGGGTCCTGTCTTAACTTGTTTTTAAAAGAGAGTTGATCACTTGGTGATCGACAAGTCTGTACGAGCCTGGACATGTTTGTGCAACTCTGTTTATGTTTGTGCTTGGTATAAAAAAAACTACATAATAAGGGCATGATTTTTATTTAATAGTCAGTTCATTATAGTATTTTCATGTCGCGCCAACTCATCATAGAATCTTATTTTTAAAGTTTTTGACATTTTGTTGTTTGATTTTCGTTAATTTTTTTCAAAGTAATGGTGAAGTGAATATTTGGTTTAGTTTTTATTTGTGACTGTATTTAGTGCCTATGTGCGCTGTATTTACAAGCTAAGTAAAAATATTTATTTTTATTTTTTTTTACTTAAAAAAAAAAAATCAAAGTTACCTAATAATTAAATAAAATGACGGGTAAGAAAAGAAAAATAACTGAAGAAAACCGAGAGTTTAATAATTCATGGACTGATAAATATTTTTTTGTTTTGCATGAAAAAAAACAGTATGCAATATTTGTTTGGAGAGCGTCGCCGTTTTGAAAGAGGCGGCATTTCATATCCAAACATGCTAACAAATTTGACAAATATACTGGTTAGCTAAGAAACGATAAAATAATTAAGTTAAAAGCGGCTTGACGGGGCAACAAAACTTATTTAAAAATGTTAATAAGGAGCAAGAAACTGCAACAATAGCAAGTTATGAAATTTGTTACATTTTAGCGAAACATATGAAACCATTTTCTGATGGCAGTCTATTAAAGGAATGCATTGAGGCGGCAGTAAATGCTATTTGCCCTGAGAAGAACAAACATTTTCGTAATATTAGTTTATCCAGATTTACTGTGCCAAGACGGATAGACGAAATGGCAGAAAATGTTATGAAGTCTCTTGAAGATAGGGCTAATAACTTTGAATCATATTCTCTGTGTCTTGATGAATCTACAGATTTGTCTGATTCTGCTCAACTGGCAATTTTTATTCGTGGCGCAGACTCAAGATTAAATATTACTGAAGAATTGCTAGATTTAGTAAGTATGAAAGGAACGACAACAGCTGAAGATCTCTGTTGTGCATTGGAAAATTCCAATCTCAAGGTTATGCGGAATTGCAACTGACGGTGCTCCATCCATGAGGGGAAAGCGTTCAGAATTAACAGCTGTTTTAACAGAAAATTAAAAACAGAATTTTCTGTAGAGTTATGTATTTACATGCCACTGTGTCATTCATATTGAAAATCTATGTGCGAAAACAATTAAATTTCCAAACGTAATGCAGACAGTGATTTCAACTGTTAATTTTATTAGGTCAAAAGCACTTAATCATCGACAATTTAAAGAGTTTTTAGAAGATTTAGATACACAATATGGTGATGTAATCTACTTTTCTGAAGTTAGATGGTTAACTAGAGCGAAAGTACTAAAGAGATTTTTAGACATATTGCCAGAAGTGAAGCTGTTTATGGATATCAAGGATAAGCACGTGCCACAATTAAATGAGGATAATTGGATGCAAGATCTTGCATTTTTGGTAGATATTAACTCCCACAACAGATCTTAACGTAAAAATGCAAGGAAAAAATATGTTGATTAACGAGTTTTTGACGCTTATTAAGGCATTTATAGCAAAACTTTCTTTTCGGAGGAAACAGATTAAAGATAATAATCTCATAAATTTTCCAAATTTGTTGGCTAGATCTAATTCAGTTCCCAAAAAATATGAGGATGTCTTAGAAACTTTATCTTCGGAATTTGAAGAAAGGTTTTCGGATTTCTTATCTCAAGCAGAACAAATAAGAATTTTTACTTCCCCGTTTGCAGTAGAAATTGAAACATTACCTGAGGAACTTCAAATGGAGATAACTGTTCTTCAATCAAATTCAGATTTAAAAGATGCCTTCAAAGAAAATTCAGTTATAGAATTTTACAAGAAATATGTTTCAGAAAATAATTATCCGCGTGCCGCATATTGTCATTGTTTGCACACATGTATGTGAACAATTATTTTCCCTTATGAAATTAACTAAGACCAAAAATAGAACAAGCCTGATCTTTTTAAAAATTGATGATCATCTTAAAAATTCTTTGATATTAGCTTCTACAAACATTCAACTATATGTTCCAAAAATGATTGCCCAACATCAATGTCAAAAATCGCATTAATGTATCTAACTACTGTTTAAAAAATTGGTATTTTATAAATCATACACTTAATAGACATTTATTTTCCTAGCTTGTATTGTTAAATTTGCATTTTACGATTAATTTTTTGAGCAATGTTTTTTTTATTTCATGATATAATCCTTATCTTTAAAATTGAGAAGTTTATATTTGTAAGAAACACCATATTCTTGCTGATTTAAGTAAAAAAGGATAGTGTTAAATCACTTAAATCTAAACCGAAAAATGTAATTAGGATTGGGTAAATATTTCACACTTTGTGCGGCCCGCCGGAAGTTCATCAATCTCTGAAATGACATTAACATTAAAAGGTTGCACGGGCCTGTTCTAGACCATTCGAAAAACTCCAAGGAGACATATTGCATTTCGACGGAAAGCAAATGTTCACTGTAATAGACTGCTTCCAAGAAAACTGTATGGGTATCTAATCAAAACATCCTACGCAAATGAAATCATTAATTCGACAAGCCAAAACTATCTCAGCATATTCCCTTGCCCCAAAATTATCAATTTGACAATGGTACGGAATTTAAAAACGGATTAGTGGAAAATTTCTTAAAGTATAATAACATAGAAACACATTTCACTACCCCAACCACTCAGAATCTAACGGACTGATAAGCCGAGCACACTCAACCCTCATAGAAATCATGAACATTGTAAACCGGCAAAAAGATTGCCCCATATACAAAACTTTAAAATTAGCTTTAATCGCCTACAACAATTCAATAAGCTCCAACTGACTATGAAACCCAACGAAATTACCTTCGGGATACAGCCCAATACTTACGCAGAAGACTTAATTTTGGAACAAAGAGTTAAAGAATACCACGATAATAGGGAATATCTCGCGTAATAAAAGAAAAAATTGACAAAGAAAAAGAGACCCGTACAAACAAACTAAACCAAACTAGGGAAAATGTCGAAATACCCGAGGGAGAAATATTTATTCGAGATAAACAGTATGGAAAAGCCAAATCCAAATTTAAAAAAGGAAATTATTCTAGGGGAACAGAATTAGCCACAGTACAAAGAAAATCTTTTAAAATACATCCTAAACCTACTAAAACGACCTAGAAAATACACAAACTTAACACATGGGCCGGGTATAGTCCCTATAACACTTCCTAGAACTTTTATCATAGAGAAATACTACACCTTTGTACATGTTGCTAACATAGAATTATGAGACATAGAATTAGATAAAGCCTTTAATATTATCAGTGCAACACACGAGATTAGCAAGACAAGCCAAACAAAATCACTATTTAAATACTATGATTATCTGCGAAACAAACTAAACCACTTAATCATTAATAAGCATAAAAACAGAATAAGACGCGGCCTTATCCACGGCCTGGACAAAGCTATCTCTATAATTATTATAGGAAACAAAATCAATGACATGGAGACACAATCAATGACAGAAGTAATACCATTCACTCTAGTATCTTAGCCTACGAAGACCTCGAACCGGCAATATGGACGCGGACGATAAAGAACATTATGATAAGCTAATAGAAACTCTTGAAAATTTCACATCATCTCGAAAACAATGTAAAAAACCAAATGGCATTAAATAAAAAATTAATAGAGGAATTTAATCACGATATTTCAGTTATTCAAGCAAATAACAACCAAGTTGAAAGTTCAAGCAATTACCCAACTTGAAATTAATCAACAGTATTATTCCCTACTTCTTAGTTTAATTATTATAGGAAACAAAATCAATGACATGGAGAATTCTATTGAGTTTTGTAGAAGTAATACCATTCACTCTAGTATCTTAGCCTACGAAGACCTCGAATCCTTGCAGAAGAAATATAATGTAACGTTCATAAGTACAAAATCTGAAGCACTCTGGTAATTAAGTAAATTACATTGTTCAATTAGAAATAAAAACATTTATTACTTCATTAAAGTTCCATTACAAAGTTATCCTCTCCAACCATATTTTCCTCTCTCATACCCAATAGAGAAAGATGATCACATTGCAACAGTTCAAGTATATCCCCCCTTAATATTAAACATTAATATCGAATTATTTATGTGAAGCCAGATGTGAAGAAATTAAAGACTCATTTGATTGTTATAAAAAAACCAAGGTTAATGAAAAATGCATATCTCAAATTATAACAAATGCTAATCTTTCAGAATGTATTTCTCATAAATCCTTTATTAAATTATACCTCTTGTAGACTATTATCTTGCATTTAGATCTAACAAAATTGTAGTAAATAATAAGAATAATAATGATACAGTATTTCTCACTAATACGAGCTTAATTAAAATCAGTAATGATGACTTATATTAAATAATGTCATCCCTATGTATAAAGACTCTAAAGCTGTAATAAGAAATATGCCGGTACGAACTTATAGAAATTTAAATATAACATTTGAAAACCTACACAAGTTAAATAGAAGAATGGAGCCATTTGAATATTTGGAAGATACCCCCAGTTACACAAATCGCATATATTACATTATTATTCTAATGATGCTCCTATTAGTTATAGCTATTGCGTTAAGCGGATACTGCGCCTACTTCTGAAGAAACGAAGGGAGCAGCAATCTACAGAAGAGACTCGGAGCAACCATCACCACCAGAACCTCATGAACGATCATCAAAAAGCCTGCATCTTGGACTTCCAATATTCCCATGTTGATCCTCGCAAGAGCTCCGAACTCGAGGAGGGAGGAGTTACGGCACTATCTCGTCTAATCCAGCTCTACTTAGTCAGCACATCTCACTTTATTATATATATATACGCCTCTCTCATTAATTAAGTCAGTTGTAAGTTTCAATCTGTGTAGAAGTGCACTTAGCTTGGTTTGTAAATAAAGTCTTTTTAAAAAGGTATTTAAGTGAGTGTTTCACATAACTCCCATTAAATTCACTTTGACTGAATTCTTCAAGATTTAGAGAAATGTTTCAAATAAAAGTCATAGATTTACATATACCTAGTATAAGCAGAATTGTTAAATAAAATTAAAGTTGGAGCCATTTTCGAATCATTCTGTAAAGAGATACTTCCGTTTGGGGAATTTTGACAGATAACTTCCTGTCGGTTTCGTAGGGCTGTACCGAAAAGGGAATGTCCACTTAAAACGATTTTGCATTTTTTAAGCTATGCGGTTCACATACAGACTCAGAAACATACCCTTAAAGCAACAAACACAAACACACATATAAACCACCATTTTTTTTAAAAACTTTTCTTCTTTTTCAGGGAAGCTCAAAATTATATTTCCAGTTTTGAAAATTTGACACTTACGCAATATTTGCTCTTATAGCAAGTAGTAAGACAATATAACAGTCACGTTGATGCAAATTAATCAACAATTTGATAGCAGAACAAATTACACAATAAGATTATTGCTGAAAAACACTTAAGTTTCCAAGTTGAGACCGTATCAGTATTCAGCCAGAAACTAATGTATTGCCCATATTGCAATCTGCTTCTTCAGGGTCGTATCATCTTGAAGAAATGGCACACCGATCCATTATCATTCAATTGACACGACCCTGAAGAAGCTCATTGCAATATGGGCGAAACAACCTGACGCAGTCTCAACCTGGATACTTAAATATTGTTCATAACAATGGCCACGGAAGCCCAATAGAGTATTTTCAACTCTTTTGGAAAACTGATCTCTATTCTAACCATATTTTTCGTTATTCTCCAAAGAAAATAGCCAAAGAAAATAATAGAAAACTTTGAAAAAATTTGGTAGCTGATGAAGACGTTCTCCAAAACACCGTCAACAATTTTCTTTAAACTAAGTATATCGTCTACACATACAATGAGTTGACAACTTTTATTTGAAACGTTTTTCTCTGGAAAAATTCAAAATCAAAGAAAAATTTTTGTGAGAGGGGCGGGGTTATGTTTTCCTCTAAACTTGTAATAGCCAGCAGAGAGAGCCACCAATATAATGGAGTTGTTGAGAAGAGAAATTAGGTTTGATTGAATGAACGAGATATGAAGACACTGTTATAATGTAGCTATAAGTTTACACTAACTGCACTGGACTTTGTAATGAAACTGATAGAATATAAAAGGTGTGGGAGTAGAGATATGACACGATGCGATGTATGGTTGAATCTGATAGATATCCTCTAGATAGATTCTCACTGGCTTATACACACAGGTTCTCCCACTCTAGCCTGCCTAAGTCAGAGAGTAGTCTCTATTCACCAGAGAAAGCCTCTCTTCTCTCTGCTGGCAATAACACAAAACTCCTACTTTAGTTTATTATACAATTCTATCATCTATATAATATTAATTAGAATTAAATATATTGTCCAAATTCTGGGTTTGAAGAAAATCGGTTGACCGGAATTACGTTTTTACTGAAGTTATTTCTTCAGTTTTCTACTAATTAATCCATAAAAAAAAACACCGACGGATTTCATTAAATTTGTGACATTAACTATGAATACAAAGACCTATCACTTTTGTACACTACTTTTTTTCCGTAAACGTTCATTTAGAGAAGTTTTAGTGGAGGGGGAAGGTAATGGTTTCCTGAAAACAAGTCCATTTTAATAAGTTTAGATTCTCCAATTGATATAAAATTGAAGAGAAGAAAATATTTCGTGAAAATTATTTCATTTGAAGAAAATTTGTCAATTAAATCTTGTAAACTGCAGTAAGAGAAAGTCGTGTGAGTGTTTCACACCAGTTTTGTTCGTACTAAGATCGTCTCACGACACGCATTTCCGGTGAAAAATCAATTACGTAAATTTTGTCTTTTCTCAATACTTTCTCTTACATGCAGGAAGAGCAAATCAAAATATTATTAACAAAGTGTTGCTGATTCTATAACATTGCTCCGCTTAATCCATAAAAGAATATGGAAAATATTAATACATAGTCTGACCTTCAAATCCGCAACTAAGATAATATATTAATATGAGGAAGCTCATAGTATATTGTTTCAAATTACAATATTTTATTGTAATATTACTAGTTGCACGCACATCTTGTACTTTATATAATAAATAAGTGGGACAATTACCTTCATCCTCTAATGTTATAAAGATTAATTTTTTTACTCATTACAAATTTATAGTTAAGTTATTTTTGTCATTTTCAGAATTCAGCTAGCAAAGATAATTTAGAATTTTTATGATTCAGCCTTTATAATTTGGTTTTAAACCTTAATAATAAACCTAAATAAGTCCCTCTAATGTGTTTTTGTATAAGAATCCATCTGACTTTTATTTGACTTTAACTTAAAAAAAAAAAAACTGGTGGGGAAACACTCACACAACTTTCTCTTACTCCTGTTCTTAAAAATATAATTGACAAATGTTATAGTTTGTTAGACCAAATAACGAAATTTATCGAAAACTGAAAAAACTGTTCAGTAAAAGCGCATTTCCGGCTTACTAATTTTCTTAAAATTTGGAATTTTGGCTATCTATTTATTTCTAATTTATTTTGTTTGGATAATAGAATTGTAAAATGAACTATGATACCACTTTAGAGGAAGCTGTAACCCCAACCCTCCCCTAAAAGTGCCCTTAAATGAATTTCCCCAGAGAAATTTTTTAGATAAAAGACATAGATCTTTGCATGTTTAGCTTATATATGAAGTTTCAAGAGAACTTGTCGGAGCCATTTATGAGAAAATCGCAAAAACGTAAAAAAAAAAAAGTAATGTGGTACTTCCGGTTGAGGATTTTGACAGATGACCCACTGTCGAATCTCATGGTGATAACTAAACGGAATATCAAGTTTGAACTTTCTACGATTTTTCGTTTTTGAGCTATGCTGTTCACATACATATATATACACACACACACACACACAGACCATTTGCTAAAAAAAACCACTTTTTTGGACTCAGGGGACCTCAAAACAGATATTTCCAGTGAAAACTCAATATCGAAAATTTGACACGATTACAATACTACCTCTTACTAGGAGTAAGAGACAGTAAAAACTATTAAATGCGAGATATAATTCGCTAAAAATTGAGCCGTTTATCGGTGGGTACTAATTATACGAGGCATGCAAATAGGTTTATCATAAAAAAAATATGTAAAATACGAGTATCTCTTGAAGATGGCAAAATTAAATACCACTTTCTATCTATCTAAATAATAAGCATAGTTCTAACTGACGAAATTTTCTTCACACTTAATTACTTTTTTCAGAATGTTAAGTTGCGTTCGCACTTATACTTGTAAGGGATTGATATGAACTCCTTAATAAAATGGACTTACTGAGGGAACCTGATCGGCCCCCATTCTCTCATAATTTTCTCGAAAAAAAGAGATAACCAAAAGTGATACATATATGTATATGTTTGTGATTAATATAACTAGAAAACTTGTTGATGTAATCGAAAAAATAAACACCGACACCTAAATCAAATAGTTTTTAAATCTGTACACACCAACCAAACAACCTTCCTATGTTTGTACATAATATGTTAATAATGTATGCAAGTTGAGAATGTAAAAAAAAAAAAAAAAAATGAATGAATGAAAATGTAAATGTTTGGAATGTACGGTATACATAAAGGTCGCATAGCATACTTATATAATTTTTCAATGTTATATTTAACATCGTTCAGACTTGTTATATTTACGCCGGTAAAGAACCGTATATAAGTTTATATATGCGTGCGTGAAAGGGGTTATGTGAAACGTAAAATGTGGAATGTATAGTAGTACAATACATGATTATCCAATAACATGCTTATATAGTTTATTTGTTCAACAATATATTTATTTATTTATACTTTCTTATAAATTATTCTGTTCGTAATTTATCATTTCTTTTAATTAATTATCCCAGAGTAGTCCACGGCTGACACAGTTTCTTTCGCTTTGTTCTACACTGAAAGAACAATTAAAAAAAAAATAGTAAGATAGTCTGCGTCATTAATTATCAAAGTAAATATCCTTCAAAAACGTAATTTAAGTTATACACCTCCACTTGTTGGATGTTTCCATTTTAAAAAATGGAACAATGTGCAACAGCCTTTTAAAAAGCGAAAAACAACATATGTTTACCCAAACAACCCCCTCTCTTAACATAGTTATGTTCTAACAAAAACACTTTTAAAAAAAACAGTGTATCAACTAAATTTACTTTGTGCAAATCTATATTATCATACTGTTTAGACAAAAACATCCTGATGATGAGCGAACTAACGCCCGAAACCGATCGATGACCGCAAAAAAAAGAAGTAGGCTATCACGGAAAATATCTCTGATGTGAAAAAACAAACATTCAATAAAGTCTGATTAAGCGTATTTTCTTAAAAGTACATTGTTACTTTCTCTTACTCCAAGGAAGAGGAAATATTAATCGTGTCAAATTTTCGATATCGAGTTTTCACTGGAAATACATGTTTTGAGGTGCCTTGAATCCAAAAAAGTGATTTTTAGGAAATGTTCTGTGCTGTGCATATGTGAACAGAATAACTCAAATAATATACAATGAAGTATCAGGGATATTTTCATTGGTTAATTCTTCATTGGTTAATTCCGTTTTTTTACAATCTCCTTTCTCTTACTGTTAGAGAGAGGAAGTATTGCGATCGTGTCTAATTTTCGATATGGGAAACGCACCGAGTGTATTAACTAAATTTGCTCTGTGCAAGACTATGTTATCACACTTCTTTGTGACAAAAGCATCCTATTGATGGGCGAACGACCGAAACCGGTCAATGACCACAAAAAAAAGCAAGCTATCACGGAAAATATCTCTGATGCTTTCCAGCTCTTCGGAACCAACGACAACAACTACAGTGAAGTATGCTTCTTATCCGCCTCCATCCACGACGCCTGATCTTAGTTGGACTTTAAAATAAAGCATGCAGGAAAAAATTGGCGTTACTTTTACTATAATTACCATTCCTACTCTGACGGAGGAGTTAAGGATAGTTGAAAGTGCTGCAACCGTTCAAGTGTAAAAAAAATAAAAATTTAGGATTAACTGTGAGAATTGCAGTAGAAGAATGTCTTGTGTTAAATTGCAGATTTGTTTTTTAATCTTTATCACCGTTGAGAATAGTCATATCGAAGAAGTACTAGAACAACAATTATTGTATTTTTTAATCTACAATTTAAGGCATATACACTTCCTTAATTCGGATTGTACTGATCATATTCTATGCAGAAATTTAATTGCAGTCTCCCATCAGCTGCCCTTTCCAGTAAGAATACTAAAGCGATGATAGCCTTATATCATCCCAATTATGTAGTACTTATACACTATATTATACCGAATTATATCTAGTCGTTTCTGGGTAGTACTACTCCTCACAGGTAGAAAGAAAAAAGTTTTATAAAGTTCCTTGTTCTTCATCAAAAGATATGAAAAAAGGTACCAAAAAAAAAAAAGTTAAAAATAACTAAAAAACTAGTATCGACAAAATAGATAAAAAAACAACTTCCTTTTAAAGAACCTAGAGAAAGTAAACAGTGTATGTGTCCCTGAAGTAATGGTATTTTCTACTAACACACGAGGAACGCTAAATATTTCTTATATATTCTTCTTTTTTTTTAAAAAAAAGTGTTTATTAATCTACACAACAAATGTAGCAAAGCTATGCCACCGCGGGTTGATGATAGATATCACTTCAGACGCATGTCTTCTTAATTATCGCTTTCGCGATATCGTTGTTGATGACCAATGGGAGTGTCATCTTCGAAAACTATGATGTCCGCAATAACCTCTTCATTGGTTAATTCCGTTTTTTTACAATCTCCTTTCTCTTACTGTTCGTGAGAGGAAGTATTGCGATCGTGTCTAATTTTCGATATTGAGTTTTCACCGGAAATATAGCTTTTAAGATCCCCTGAGACAGAAAAAAAAATAGTTTCTAGAAATTTGTCCCTGTGTGTATGTGTGTGTGCGCGCGTGTGTGTGTGTGTGGGGCCAGCATAATTCAAAAAGTGAAAAACGTCGAAAGATCAAACTTGATATTTACTAAACAACTTGACAATAAAGTTTTGGTCAAAATCCATCCCCCCTGAAGTACCACTTTATTAAAAAAAAATTTTTATTCGAATGTTCCAAAGTTTACTACTATTAAAAAATCTGGTGTGAAACACTCACACAACTTTCTCTTACTCCAGTTCTCAAAATGATAATTGGCAAATTTTATAGTTTGTGTACCAAATTTAATGAAATTCGTCGAAAACTGAAAAAACTGTTCAGTAA